>OMKK01029780.1:0-13150 GCA_900302305.1 Polymixia japonica | reverse complement strand
TAACAACAGGGCCTGTTTGGAAGATGGGAATGGTCCCTAGGAAGGAACCACGAGTTATAGGTGGGCGGATCACTCATCCTCCTCTGTCGTGCTAGCCTGAGCACCTGGGCTTGATAATTGGTTGTCACAACAGACTGACCCAGAAGAGTTAGACCTAATCTGAAATCCACTGGTGTGGAATTCTTAAAATGTACCAAAGCATTCTCTTTTTTTAGTATCATAACAGTAAGCTGAGATGTGCCTTATCTTCTAGGGGATATAAGACAACTAAATCAACTATGCAATAGTCAACCCATTTGACAAGAAAATGCCTCCATGACATGTCTCCACTTGGTTGTAGCAAGGCCTGCAGCTGCTTGTCATTTAAGAGTACATCCAGCTAGGGTGTGGGCTGAGTGCCAATGTTAATTCCCCCTCTACTTTGATCCCATGGCCCTAACAAAAGTACAGTTCAGGCATACAGTGGGCATCCACAGACAGTTGGACAAATATATTATCCATCAGTGTCACTAAATAGCTCGTTGCGGTTTTTGGCACCACTCTACTATGCATGCATTAGTTAGTTTGACAACAGCAAACAAGGAAGTTATAACAAGAGCACGTTGATTCACAGTTACAGATGATCTCTCAATAGTTAACAGGCGATCAATCCCCATTCCCATTTAAAGCATATCGCCCAATGAAGAAGACAGATCAGCACGCAAGCATGTTGGGTTTCTTGGAGAAAATAGCAACGTTTGATCAATGCATACAAACCTCTCGAAGAGTATCCTCACGGCGAAAATACCCAAAGCCAGCGGCAGGGCAGTCAACAAGTGTCCAGCTTTAGGATACTCCACCCCGGGAGCGGGGTCTGCGAGATCCGCCCAGGTTACATTGTGTGGCAGCCAGAATCTCTCGTTCCAAAACCAGGCTGAGAGAGCAGCCATGCTTCACAGTGTTTGTTTCTTTGGATGGTTAAAAAAAGATGGTTCCCTACCCCCACGGTAGTTATGAAAGTTATTCAACGCCTCCTTTACCTAAGGGGCCAGTGTGCATGATTTGCCCAGTGCGCCTGTTAACCGCCCTGAGATGAGAGTTGGAATTGAGGAAGTAGGCGGGTCCCACCTCCCACACTAACTCAGCCAAGTGATGGGGTGAATATGCATGTGTGGTATCCCCCTTGGCCATTTCATAACAGTAATCGCGTTACATCCTCTGATCGATTTGTATGATCTTATATAAACTTATTGTGTAAGTTTACCATACTTCTGTTCAATAATCGGATATATAGGTTTAACTAAAATCTTGTGGTTGTCAAAGGAAATAATCCCCCCAAACCGCAAGGTAATGCATCAATGATTTAGACGACGGCACAACCAAGTGGTCATTGAAAGTATTACAACTACAAATTGCTCAGCAATATTATGTAATGTTAGACTTCATTTGCTCAAACGCAACACATCTTTTTTTTTTTTCCTCAAAGCACTCAGAAATGGAATTCCCTATTTGAGCCATCTTGCCCCCATCGGTCAATTAATTAATTAATTGTTCACTAAAAAAAAACTTAGTTGATCTTAAGCTGAATCTGAAAGTAGCTAAAAAATTTTTTAACAATAAACAATACAACCAATTAATCTGTGTTGTTTAGACGTTACCATAATGACAGTGTTTTGTGGAGGAATATCCCTCCATCTCAGCCATTTATCAGGGATGGGGCAGCTGTGGTGCTATCCACACTCCGCTCTCTAATTTTAGATGCACCTTTGCCCGTTGGAGCACGTTATAATTAGAAATCTCATAGGGCAGTTGACTCAAAAACTATGCAAGGGATTTCAGCTAGGGATTCCAATTAGGTAACTTCATGGTCAACTCTTCATAACTGGGCAACCGTGCTGACAAAAACAAAGATTTGTATGGTCCAAAGAAATATAAGTAACCTTATTCTTTAGTCCAAATGGATAGTTGTCACGAATAGATCCTTGTTCTCGGTCTGAGAGATGAGGTCGTGATATTAGCGGGGCGGGATATCTGTACTATCAGTTCTGAAAACCGGTGGCAATAGGTTATCCTAGCACCATTAGCATTTGCATTAAATTTACATTAAAGACATTTATCTACTCCTCTTATCCGAAGTGACTTACGATCATTAAGCAGGAAGGGGCTTGTGACTTGCTTAAGGACAGTAAATGACACACACTGGCCTTTGAGAGGCTTGAACTTGTGAACTTGCAGTTTCAAGACAGTCTTATGAAACCCCTGGCCACCTACATTCCCACATCATTTGCAGCATCAAAACAGAGAGTATCTCCAGAGGTATTCTTGAAGAAATCAATGGAATAAAACAGCCTCGATGTGAATTAGGGGACAGCAAAAAACTATCAGGAAAGATTATTTTATATTAAATGCATTCATTTCATTCATCACCCAATGCTATTAACCACGCATAATCCATTCTGAACACTGGCTCAAGTCTTTGGCAGGATGTGGACTTAAAGGTTAAAGTAGACATTCTAGAAAATGGTAAAGGTGAAGAGTTTAGAGTAGCAGGCTAGTTGGGATCAGGTCAGGTTACAGGGAGACTCTACAGTACTTACATTTGAGGGAATGGCCTTTGCTTAGTATCACTGAGATCAGAACAGTACAAGAGTCCACCAAGGTAAATAGAGGACATTAAACATAAAAGAACAGACCAAAAACATACTTGGAAATTACTTAAGCAATTTATTCCAAAATAAATCTCATTACGTAATTAAACTTTATCTCCAAAGTCCAAAAGAGATATTACACTGTGGCATTGGGTAAAGAAAAACAATGAGTGAGTATTATTTGTTTTAAGTTAAGTGCTGCTGCTGAGGTTAACATGCTGGCATGTCAATACAACTGTTTGAAAAACACATACAGTACCCATGGGTCAAAAGTCAAGTTAAGGCACTTTCACATTTTAGCGGAACTTACAAACCATCAAAACTGTCTAATTTAATTATGTGCGTCCTTTTCACTGGTTAATAGCAAACGTTATAACAAAAAAGACCCATTAGTGACATAGTCATTCATAACCAGCTGGAGTTGGAAACAGGAGTCATACTTTTGGTGGTATTGCAATAACAGCTCAGGTAAGGAAGGCCTCTCTGCTCACAGTCATCATCTGATCCGTTTCTCCTGTAATCACATGGGCTAGCTGTAGCGTAACACTCCATTTCAAGCGTCCATCATTCAGTCAGTGCAGTTACATGTGCTCTGGGTGGTTCTGCAAACATTTGATGAACTCTGCGACTGGGTGTTTATTGAAGCAGATCTGGTAAACGGCGTTGAACAGAGGGAACCTGAAGAGGCGAAGGAAAGGGAACAATAATTTAATATCGCATAACTGGAATGCTTTCACCAAATTTATAAATTCCTCCAAAAGCCACCTTATGATAAATGTACACACCGCATTGCATTGCTTAACAACTGAGTCAATACAAAACAACTTACTTCTCCACCATATTTTTGTGTTTCAGGATGTGGTTGACCTCGGAAGCAGTTGCTGGACCCTGAAGCTTCTGACCATTCAGTAACTCCTTCTCCAACTCCTCAATGGTCTAAACAGAGAGACGTTTAATGTTATGACATTGAGGTTTTGCTATTATTATGACAGAGAAGTTTTTTTAGAAAAACGAAGGTGAGAAAGAGAGCGAATTAAGAGAGAGAGAGAGAATTAAAACAAAAATCAGATGGAGACGAGCAAGAACATCCTCACGAGTCTAGCTGCGTGAGTTCGATACCTCCTTTTTCTCTTACCTTTCCCGTTTTGGCAAAAGCCTCCCCGATCTTGCGGTTGCGTCCACCGTAACAGGTCGTGATGAGGTCTGCAACCCCACAGCTCTCCAGGAAAGTGGCAGGGGACACGGCGCACTCTGTGCAGAAGACCCTGGCGAAGGCGATCATCTCCATCAGGCCAAGACGAATCACCGCTGCCTTGGTGTTGTCACCAAAGCCCAGGCCATCGCAGAAACCTGCCCCCACTGCTACAATGTTCTATGATAACATTAAAAGCAGAGATACTGTCAGAACCGTATTGCCCTTTTCACAAATGCACTTCGGGATATGAAGAATTTCACTGTCACATTCAATGAATTTTGATAGCACCCGTCCGTTCTATGCTCTGTAGTCCCTGTCAGGTTCTTTTTTTTTTATCAGCAAATTCAATTATGTTTACCTCCGTGCCGTTTTTTGATAACTCGTTCACTTGAAAGGATTTCTAAAATAAGACGGCACACAAAGCCATAGTCCCAAAATAAAGATCTGTGCACCGTTTGTCTGTTTGTTTGTTTTCATTTATTTTATTTTATTTAGTATATAGTTTTTGAGAAGGACAAAACAAGCAACTCGGTATCCAGGTTAGGGTAACATGGAGAGTGGAGGTTGTAGTTCTGGTACAAATCTACCGTCTGCCAAATCTAATAATCCAATGTGGTCGGCAAAAGCAAGGAATTTAGATCTATTTGATAAAGTACTGACCTTTAGAGCGCCACAGATCTCCACCACATCAGACTCTTGTACCACAGTCACACGGAAGTTAGTGGTCTGCATCAGCTCCTTCAAGATGGGTCCATTTACTTTGTCCTTGCAACCTATGTGACAAAAAACAAGTAATTAGTTTTCCCATTATAGCATAGCAGCTATTTATTCTTTATCTGGGTCAGCCAATGAAATTTTGTGTTTTCAAGCAAGGGAAAAACAAAACGGTGTACATTTTTTTTCGAGATTACATTTCCATTTCATAATTCCATGCAGTGTATTTCTTTTGTTGTATACAATATGATGTGCCAGTCAATATTCAAATGAAGGTTTTTATTCCAAAATGGTATATATTCATTTTGGGGAGAAGACTGCTGTCTAAAATCCATCAGTCAGCATGTGACAAATTATTCTGTCCTCAAAAACATAGCTAGTTTGTAGACAAAGGTCTCAGGATGACTCATACCTTTCATAGCAACCTTTACTTTTAATGCCAAAAACAATTTTGTAAAAGTAGGTGTCGATTTATTTATTTATTTGTAACGGCAGATATCTCATTTTAGCATAAAACTCTTCAAATGCAAGCTCTCACGCCTGCTCCTCCATACCAATAGTTGTTTCGCAGAACTTCTCATCAGCGACCTCGTTGGCGATGTTGGCTCCCATGAGGACGGTCATGGTGATCCCCAGTTTCCCACGGATGACCTCTGAGATCAGCTTCAGACCATCTGGACCCTCATCTACACCCTAGGAAACAGATTATCACACAATCCTCAAATAACTGCACATACAGAAACGCAAACATAACTGTACACGAATACACTAAAATCACAGTCCTGCACCTGTATTTCCTATTCCTGATGGTGGTGAAAGATGGAGGTTTTACAGAGAGAGCTCTGTCCTCTCCGGGGCAGATATCTTAATATTTTAGAATGGTATTAACATAAAATACTTTGTTTTCATATATTTTCATGTCATGGACCCCCAAATAGACACACATTTAGCTGAGGACTCCCATTTCGTAACACTTTGTCCCAGGATAGAAAATCAATCATCACCGTTAATCCCAGTGAGAGAGAAAGCTATGATTACAGTGGTCGCTCTTATAAATTCTCTAACTGGATACAGTGAAGTTAAGCTATTCCTCATTTTGCTAGGGGCCCACCGGAACCCCTTCTAGAACCCTTGGGGGTTCCGGACCCTACCTGGAGAACCACTGCTCTAGACTACCTTGATCAGGGATATTCCAACAGCATCCTTCTTGATGTGGTCTTTGATGGTGTCGCACACTCTGTTGATGAACTGGTGAGGGACCACAAAGATCAGGATGTCAGCTCCTTTCACAGACTCGGCCAAGTCTGGGACAGCCAACTGAGGAAGTGAGGGAGGAAATTCCAGTGAGTCTTACCTCAAAGCACTAGGGTCTCACATATTCACCTACAGTATATGAGACAATAATAATATTGTTGAGGATTAGATAAATGTCATTAATAATTAATAATTGTGCACGAGTTCCCTTTTATTTACTTGACTTGCAATATGTAAAGTCTCACAATTTAGCAAATATTTAACAAAAGATTAATATATATTAAGCTATTATTTATTCAAAGTCACGAAAAATTAAAATAAGATTAATCTCCTATGAACATCATGACTGTCATCGACAAGTACTTATAAAGGCATGCTTACCACATTGGGGGGCAGCTTGTGACCAGGTAAATACTTGACATTTTCGTGGTCTGTGTTGATGATTTCAGTGAGTTTACGACCATTCACCATCTCCTCGAAAACCCACATACTCACTGTAGTGTCAAACCTGTCATACTTTGCTGCATTGGCACCAACAATCTTGGCAATGGCAGAGCCCCTGTGGACATTGGGACATGTCACCGGACATTGTGATTGAAGGTATCAAAAGTTGATAATGTTGTCGGATGAAAACCTCGTACTTCCCAAAGAACTCTACAGGCAATCATTAAAAACCAGTAGGTGTTTTTAGTAGCACTGATGGCATTGGTGCATTTTTGAAAATATAAAATTGATTTGAAAGTGTTTTATGAGGCTTATCGTCATTAACCAGGATCATGCAAACTTTCAATTCAAGTAAACAAAAACACCATTAGAATTAAAGGCTTTCAGCAGCGATATGGAAGGAAAAGTGATCAAGAATTTAGAGTGGTCTACAGTCAACAAATGCCAAAAAGACAGATAGGGTTAAGTAGGGCTGATATCAACCCTAAAGGGAAATAACGATTCACAACAAACGTCACTCTTAAAACAATGGGCAAGAGAACTTTCAAAGCGCCTTTGAACTCTGACAAGCTACATGACATCAAATAATGTAGGAGTCAGAGGGAGAGAACAGAACTCTCAAACGTCAGTCTGCAGTCCTGCAATATAACAGACCTCGACCAAGCTTGAATAAATGAATATCAAATATCAAAATACAAGCAAATATAAGTGAACCTATTCATACTATTAGACAAAGGCTCCTGTATTATGTTTTGGTGAGCAGCTGACCCCCGGACTTCACCAAACTTGCGTACGCAACAGCGCGTCGACGCCTTCATACGCTCATAAATAACCAAATTCGCTCACCAGTTACCAGAGCCAATGACGCACACTTTCTTTGGAGCTGCCATTGTGTGACCTTGCAGACTGCGCTGTTACTTCTCCCCAGTTCCCGGTGCGAAGACGGGCAGAACTTGAGACAAAGCTTATTTATACTGGACGTGAGACACGCCCCCCTCGCATTGGTTTGTCGCCGCAGGGGCCTATGGTTCAACGCCGAGCCCGCAGGGAAAAAACACGGCGGATTTATCTAGGCGAAAAAGAGGCGTTTGATTTAACTTATGCTGAAATCGAATAGAGTACGAAATCTTAGTGTAAAAGAGATTTCACACACACAAAAAAAAGATATGACAGAAATCAAGACGCACACATATATCTTTCAGATATCCTTTATTATAACATAAGATTAGAACATACAGAAAAATAGGTTTGGTCCATGAAAAAGTCTAAAGATCCAAATAATACTATAGTCCCCAGTGTTGTATTTTAAACCCTAGTGGTACCCAAGCTCATCATTATCTGCCCCCAAACTGCATTAGTGTATACTTGGAATTCACTATATGAATGCACCCAGCAGTTCAAACCAGGGCACCTATCTTTAACTTCAGTATGAAAACAAAGTTGTATACCGATCAAACTCAAAGCTAACAGGTCTTCAGCCAGAGTATTAAAAAAAAGCTGAAATTCTTTAAATAGGCCAGGCCGCATGGGCGACCAATTCAACAAGCCTGTTCAAGTGTATATGGCTTCTCTGCACATAATTAAAATGCACAAATCTAAAAAACAAAAACAAAAAAGATTCAATGGTACCCCAGTCAGAGAGCATTAGTGCTGATTGCATTTTGCCCTATGGACCACTGGTTCATTAAATGTGACTGCTACTGTAATGGAGAACTAAAAATCAGTGGGCTCGCAGACTGAGGGCCGATTATTATAAATATTAGGTCAACTATCTGAGCAAAGACAAAGAGTTAAGAGAATGATCTGTCTGGAAACGATAGTTTAACTTCACATCAATCTTCAGTTTTTTTTCTGCTCAGTATTTACAAAACTATATAGACTAGAGGTACTCATACTAGCTACTTCCTTGATATTCTGTACTAGCTAACAAGACAAGTATTGGTATAATCAATATTTCTTAAAAAACGAATATAATCATTAACAAAAAAAAAACAAAAAAACATGAACATTTTCATAGTGAATGGCACCCTAAAAATACAAAACTGCTTTGTCACAACAGTGTATATTCTGCCATGTTCAAACTACAACTTTAAGATATTGGGTTTACTAGTAGAAAAGACTGTGGCACAAACTGGCAAAACAAACCAATCAGAATTCATGACAAGTTACATATCGATAGCCACAGAAATGCAGCATCATTGGTTACAAACACATTCGCCATCAATACCAAACTGTATGGATACATTTTTTTTGGGGGGGAGGCGGCCAATGGGAGTTTATTGTATATTCGCTTTCAAAATAAGGGCGCCAAGGAGCCATGGCAGAATCAACACGTTTCAATTGACTTAAGATTTTTTTTTTTTGTTCCAAGGACAAAATGTATTAAAACGTTGCATGGCAAAATTAAATTTTTTTTCATAGGTGTACAATCAGTACTTGGTGTGTAGGCCAGGGGGCACAATCTATCAAAATGAAAGGAATGCTTCCAGGTAAGGCTTATACAATCAAGAGAAAACACATCGTGCTCGGGGAGGTCTGGTGTGACAGAGCGTGGAGAAGAAAGGGGGGAAAAAAATCATGGAGGAAAAAAAAAATAAAATAAAAAAAAAATAATTAAAAAAAAAAAAAAATAGAAGCAGCAGCCAAACTGCAATACAGGTTCTGTGGCAAAACGGGGGAAATAAGACATCCTATATAACAGTAAAGCCATGTAGTATCTATTTCTTTTATCAAAAAAAATCTGGGGGCATTCATTTGAACGTCATACACGCGCGCACACTAGTCTTCTCCAAAAGCACAGCACTTCTCTTGGTGTGCCCGCTGCCGCTCAACCACTTCTTTAGGTATTCCTGATGCCAAGAGCCTGCTCCAGCTCCTGTCGCCTCTGCTGGACCTGAAAGACATTTCCACGCAGAGAGAGAAATATTTAATCATCCGAAATAACAACATAAATAACAAAACAAACAAACGAAACAAAACTGGAAGGCTCAATCATAGCGATGATTAATAGGGTTTGTCCACTTTCCACACGCAGCTAGGAGGTGGTGAGAGATTTAAAGACAAGGAGAATAGGTTGAATGAATAGATAAATACAGGGAAGACAGATCACCTTGGAGTAGAAGTAGCGGCAGACTGCCTCCTGGGCCCAAGGTTGGAAATAGAACTCTGCCCTTCGCTCTTCTTCTGGGTTTCCGACCACGTCGGTCATGGTCTGACAACAGGGAAAGAAGACATAATCATACACCGACTAGGACGCCATCTCAACTCTTCCTGCAGCTAATCAAGGCCGCAGGCTTATCCTCGAAAGATATGCAATATTAAACAAAGACGCCTTTGCGGTCGAATCCAGATATTGACGGTAGCAATGACGAGCTCATCGCCATAACATAGTTTGTGAAGGTCGGCGATGCCGTCGCTGGTTGCCAACATAACTGCTGAATGGCAGAGCAGCTGTTGGAATGGACTGAATTCATTCAACCTCTGCGTTGCTACTCCCAAGTACAGTCTGTTGTTGTAACCCTTTCCGGGAATCAGTTGCGCAAACAGTGCAGGTGAAGATGGCTGGTCAACAGACGCTGGTACAAAACGGTAAACTGGTTCTCTTCACAGAAAAGAGAGCAAGGTTGCTTTCAGTACGACACCTTGGAGCTTACCGTTTTATGCTCCATTTTAAAATTGGCTTTGCAGAGTAACCAGGCCTGTATTTTGGGAGGAACTTTGTGCACAAGTTGTCCATAAGTTGTGCTTATGTAATGCAGTCCACTCTTCCCACAGACGCTGGATTCTGACCTGCGTTACCATAGGCAACACTACATTTATGCTTGTAAGACATAGCTGATAAACACAGAAATTCTATGGTAAATGTCATTTATTGACATTGTCCTAAAACAATACCTCATAGTCCTAAAGTAAGTGGACGCAGTATGACAACTAGTGTAGAATTTGATGTGATGTTCCTTCACTTAGAAGGAATATGATGTGATGTTCCTTCAGGTAGAAGGGCCTCACCTTGAGGTCCCTGCACTGTGACTGCAGCCAGTCGTTGATAAAGCCCTGAGGATCTCTGGCGAAGCTCAGCATGAACTCTCTCTGGGTCTTCAGCTGGTTGATGGTCTCAATGGTCTCGTGGATCTGAGGATAACCAAGCACATACAGTTATCAACTGAATTCAATTTAACGAGTTATAAACTGAATGGACTTAAACTGAATTCCGGAACTGGGCTAATTAAGAGAGTGCAGAAGCATGGAACTTAGTCCTTAGTGGGCTCTTTTATTCATTCTGTAAAGAGTGACCAGGCTCATTAGCTTATGTAAAAAAAAATCTCTTTTTAAAAGATAAAGAATCATCATACCGAGGACAGTAGCCTCCATAAACCTATTGGGCGCAAAAGTATCACTTATATAAAGCAGTCAAATAGCTTCTCTAGCAAATCAATACAAGTAGGAGATTAACAGACTGCATTGGAGAAGGCACTTCCCAGACACTCTGAATGAATAAGGGTGGATTTTCCGTCACCATAAACAATTAAAAGAGCAAATAGACAAAATATAATCATGTCATCTCAGTGGAATAAATATTGTGACAAACATGAGTTATTAAGACATAAAAAGTTGAGTTTAAATAATGACAGTAATGACAATCGCAAGGCCAAGCTGGGTGAATGGCTGACTTCTGAAAAATATTATCGTCTCAGTCTAATGAGATCAACTCTACGTCTTACATATCTAATAGGTGTGTGTGTGTGTGTGTGTGTGTGTCTCAGGCTTACATGGATCTGTTGGCATTGTAGATGAAAATGTACATCGCCAAGGGACAAAAAAAAATTAAATCACCCTCTATAAAGCCAACATAACGGCAGTGCAGTGGAAAACAGACACTCCACAGCTAACTCAGCTGTTATTATACAGCAAGCAGGAAGCAGGCGTAAATCAGCCCCTTCCCACTGAGCACAACATAAAACAACTGAACAGATGGCGCCTATGAACTATAAACAAGGCCTCTCTGACATTGTTGACTTGGGGGGGGGGGGTCTGTCAGGGGAATGGCTCCATGCCTTATCGATGCGATTACAGCCGGCTCAGCCAAGGTAAGTGAGTGGGAGGTCAAGAAGACCCGGGCTGACCTCAAAAATCGGCCCGGTGGCGGGCAGGAATTTGAGGCAATGGAGATGTCCAACTTTTGAAAAACGGGGACAAAAATGACATGGCGGTCTTTAAGGAACAAGTGTATGAAGATAATAATAGAGCTGGTTACGTTCGTTCAAAATTGCTTGTTCACATTACTTCAAAATGGGGCTTCTGAATCATGGCCTTTACAACGTTACAAAAGAGGACGCGGCAAAGTGAAAAGATTTGAAATTAAGTGGCAACAGCTTTTTGGTACAAAAGTGCATGGAGTGGGAAGATAACTAGAATTTCTACTTGCCTGCCAAAAAAAAAAAAAACACGACACTCCGTCAATCTCCCAGGCGTGATGTGCATTGCAATGTGGGAATTGGGAGAAACACTCGAGAGGAAGAACAGTACCGGTTTTTGACACATCTCCCGGAGAAAGTTCCCCCAAACACAGTGCATCTCAACCGGCTAGGATCCAATACTACCAGTGCTTCCTAGTCCGAGAGCCCCCTACCCCCTCGCTTCATTCCCTCCGGCTAACTATAAATACCTGTTGGTGAGCGGACCGCCCACTATATACATGTATTTATTACAGTCCAGTCAGTGATAAATATAGTGACTTAAAACCACTGGCTGATTGGTGGGACAGGGTCTGTACCTTGTTGTCTAGGCCAGCTATTTCCTGCTGACTGGCAG
This sequence comes from Polymixia japonica, assembly GCA_900302305.1. Taxonomy (NCBI): domain Eukaryota; kingdom Metazoa; phylum Chordata; class Actinopteri; order Polymixiiformes; family Polymixiidae; genus Polymixia; species Polymixia japonica. The sequence continues at coordinate 1,105 of OMKK01029780.1, read as the reverse complement.
TGGAGAGCAGGAAGGAGTTCATCTGAGTCTTCAGGGTGTCGTCCACCTCCACATCAATATCATAGCAGGCCGTCTTCTTTTGGTCGTTAGGGTCCACACTGACAAATAAATTAAATAAACAATATTTGGTTTTCAGAACAGTTTACCAAAATGCCATCAGATAACCTTAGAAGCAGGTTGTGATGGTTTAATTAGATCAAGGGCCAGAATAGGAGTTATATAGGTGGTTATGATCTACAGGTCAGTTGAATGCAGTGACGCGGACAGATACTGTTATTTATATTATTACATTTAGCTGACACACTTATCCAGAGTTCCAGCGAGTGCGAGAGCAAACTAAGCTTCAACTCCTACATCGCAAGCAACCAGTAGAACCGTCAACCTTTCCAGGAATGGAGAGCGCAAGTACGACAGGTAAGGCCGTCGTAATCCAGCCTTACCTGATCACATGGTTGATGATGATGGGCTCAGGAGGCATCAGGAGGGCATGCAAACGCTGGGGGATCTCGGAGAACTTCATACGCTGAGTCTCAAAAATCTACAAAGCAAATCCAACACTCGGTCATCAGAGTAAACATGGTTTGGACGACACCACAACTGGCCTAAAAGTGAAGAGAGGAGTTTTGTCTCTGGGGACAATACTTCCATAACTCAAGTCAAGGCTATCCAAGGTTAAAGGGTAGAATTAAAGCAGATTCCCACAAAAATTAAATAAAAACAGCCCCTTGGCTGTTTCTATTAATACTGCATGATGGTACTTGTATGCCGTCTTGTGCTTGATGTCTGTGATCGAACTGCTCGGGCTGAATGGACTATGAGGACCAAGTTAGACTATCCTCGACAATTTTTCTTCACATGCAAACATGGGATACACTCATAGTACCGTTAGGCAGTTGGGATGTTTAAGTGTCCACCAAATGTCAAACGTTGGGTTACAAGATGATTCTCACCTGTTGCAGGTATTTGTCGCAGTTGATGAACTCGCGCTCGTGAGGGTCCTGGAGCTTGTGGGTTTTGACGTACTGCCACAGGGCCTGGATGATGACAGGCCTGGTCTGGGTGTGGATTCCCAGCATACGAGCCAGCCGGGGGTCCAGCTTGAACT
>OMKK01029779.1:0-12780 GCA_900302305.1 Polymixia japonica | reverse complement strand
TAATAGAAGACTATCAAATCATATTGCTTTGGGGTTAGGTTTGTAATATGTCTGCATGCATGTGCAGTTACACACACGCACGCGTACACACAGACATATGTACATACACACACACACATGTATGCGAGTACACTGTATGATTGTGCTTCAAAATAAACTGTCCTTACTTTGGAGAAGGAATTTTAGAACGAGCGAAGTGAGTGTTATCTCATAAACAGGCATGTTGACCATGTGCAATATTTCTAAACAACAAAAAAAAAACTAAATATTGAAAATATTAAAGACCTAACACAATGTCTTTGGTCCTGGGGTTTATTTTTACATTCCTGAATTTCTCCAAAGATGGTGTAGAATCTTTTGACTGTATGACCAACGTGTCTGCTTGTTCATTTGTGTTTGTACTCGTCATAGTCTATCCTATACAATCTATAACCATATCAGAACTGAGAAAACACAGAATGACTAAAATGTGATTACATGTCATTCCTTATGTGGGAATCAAAGAGATTCCCCTTAATGTTTAGATGCTAATGGAAGAAAAACTACAGTATAATGCTACAAAAAAGTCAGTTATTTTCTATCTTGTTTTGTTTATTTGTTTTGTGATGAGAAGGTGAAAGCAAAGAAAGACTAGAGAGGAATTGGAAGTTTTACTATCCAGCAAGTCTCTGAATAGCATTTTACTTTTTAGAATTACCCTCACTTGCTAGAATTTGGCGAGGGGATACGGAGCCGACTTGACCCGTCAGGCTAACCCATCAGAACCCCAAATCCCTGGAACACACAGTCGGTCTGGCCAGTCTTTATCCAGTATCTCAGAGTATGGGTGCGTATTGGATTAGGGAAGCCTCTCAGATCCAGGTTGTATTAGGTGAGAGGTGGGTTAGGGCAAGGGGAACCCGGTCAGTCATTCTCCTGCAATAGCAAACGCACTGTAAGAAGCTGGCAGTGGCACTGTCCTGTCTACTTTTAAATCCCAGATAAGCCCAGAGGCCTATGCCCCTATGTACTTTGTTTTCTCCAAGCTAGTCACATCACAGACCTCACACGGAATAGGTTTCTTGGCAGGCCCTTCACTTATAGCCTAGCCAACTGAAGATTTAAATACAATTACAGCATTAGTAAATCTACAGGAGACAATTGTTTATTGTGTATTGGATTCCCATTAGCTTCTGTTAATGTGATTGCTAGTCCGACAAATACACACAAACAACATAGAACAAACAGAAAGTCGACATTGACATTTACAGTACATATAATTGCATAATTAGAAATAAGAAAACAAACAAAAATACAAACAAAGGAAGAACGTAAGAGTCCACAAAAATCAAATTAAACAAAGAGCCAATGATGGCTTTTTAGAAGAAGACATAGGTCTTTCCAGTGTGTTTTAAATTGACTACTTGATAATGTAGTAATAATGGTTTTACAATTACTATAAACTGTGTTTGTTAATTTGCCAGTCACATTGTACAATAACTGATATGGCAGGATTACTTGCATATGATCATGGATTTTATAGACCTAATATTTGCGTAGAAATATATTATGAGACTGATGCACCTTCCCTGGCCTACATCCAGTGTTATGTAATTTTAAAACTGTAGTTGTTTTGATTTGTAAAAGCCAAGGCAGCAAAAATAAGCAACGGCCAATTCGAACTGCATCTCCCAGGTGGCATTGCGAACTGTCCGTTTCTAGTGATGGCGAAACGAGGCTTCCTGAAGCCTTGAAGCTTTTCGGCCAATTCTATTGAAAATGGGTTCAACTACTCGACGCTTCATTTAACACATTGCACTCGAGTGACATCTGCTGGTGAAACACGTGTCGTGCAGCCAAATGAGGCAGACGCTCCGTTGCATTTGGGGTTCTTGTGGATGCGATGCATCATGCACATCTATTAGTTTGACTTTCTGTTTGACTAATGTTGAAGATGATATGTTAGTTGACAGGTCCGATTCTACAGGCTATGTTTCTATTTATTTTGTCTATGAAATGTGCTCTACAAATAAAGATTGCTTGACTGACTGACTGATTCATTGATTGATGCAGTTGGATACGGTTCTATTACAAGCGGAGAAGGGATTATAATTTAAACACCGAATCCTGCCAATTTTCCAAAAGCTCCATCTAACCAAAAACCAAGACAGTAACGTGAATCACTGAGGACTGAAGCAGCGGGTGTTTCCGTGCATTTAAGCATAATTCATCCGCAGTTGTTCTCGTTGCATAATGAAAAAAACGTCAGAGTTTATTGGGATATTTCCTAATCCCATTGTCCTTTATTACATCAAACGAATTATATTAATGACACTTCACGCGCGGACCGGCGGGCGCGTCGAGCGTCACGATTCACGTGACTCCTCCGCACCAACGCGAGCCTCGCTCACAGCTTCAGATACAACAGCGAGGTTTTTTTGACGCATGCGCCGAAGCTCCCGTGTCAGACTTGGAAACAGCACCGGGGTGTTACTACCTCTTGTCTTTCCTTTTACAAGATTTATTTGCTGACAAAAGACTCCCCCCCCCCAAAAAAAATTAAAAGTCACTTTGGGGGGCCGGAAAAATTAGCGCATCCCCAAACCCTGCCGCCGCCGCCCCCCGGTGACCCCTGCGCAGAGATATGAGCGGCAGCGGGCGGTCCAGAGCTAGCTCGTTTGCTGAGCCGCCAGGTGTTCCGGGAGCCGCCGCCGCAGCAGCGTCCGCCGGTTCAGCCGCTGCCGTGGGGAGCAGCACAGGAAAGTCTGGGGTCCCGCAGGCCTCAGGCGGCAGCTCGTCGGGATGCTCCAACCTGAAGATGGCCAGTAAGTTTTAGTTTGCTGTTTTTGTCTTTTGTGTTATTGCTCGGCCCTTGCCGCTTAAGTGCGTTAAAGCGGGTTAACCGTGCCCGGTATGTACCGGTGTTATTATTTTATTTTACAACCTAGAGGAAAGTTGGAAGTCACTGCTCCCGTCTGCTGGCTGGCTAACTAACTAGCTAACGTTAGCGTGCTAGCTATCCTGTGTTAGCCACTTGTTATGCATGTTTTCTGCTCATCGTCCAGACGCTGCGTATATCCCAGATAATCAACAGGCTGGGCATCACCATAGTACAGTGTAACCTCACCCAACCTGCTCAATAACCTAAGCTCACAGTTTACTAAGGCCCTTAGTGAGGGTCACTTGGGTTTCTGTCCTAATGTGCTCAGTGTGAGTCTGGACTGAGACGTACTGTGTTGTTCCCTGTGACTGATCCAGGCTCCAGCACCTCAACATGCCAACACTGCATTAAGGTCTTCATGTGTTGGTGTTGTGAGGCGTTCATCAGAAACGTATGTCTGCTTTGCGTGGTGAATCGAGGCACAAAGTTGGCTTTTTTTTCTTTTTTTTTTACAAGGTCAACAGTGGGGCAAGGTTTAGCAGCAGGTGGCCGATGCCTTTAGGATGCAAGTGAGGCACATCATGCACAATAGATCTGGGGATTTTCTCTGTCTCTAATGGCATGATGTGAAGTCTTATTATCGCCATGGTGACAGGCGTAAGATGTGTCTTTAAATGGGGATCTGTGCGTGTGTGTGTGTGTCTGTGTGTGTTAATCCCGACCTTATCATCCATTAGCAGACAGTGGTGTGTGGCTTTGATATTAGAGCACATATGGGAGGTCATCCCCAGTTCAAAGGAGTGTGGCCTTGGTTTCCCTTTTCCTGTGCAGAGTTACTCAGCCTGAAGCCTTTTAAGCAGAAAGGTTTTGCTTGGCCAGGACAGATGCTCTTTAGGCTAACTGATATTTGCCGGTTTTGACGTGTGATAGAGCTGGGGGTTGTTTACAGAGACAGGATTAACCCATCTGGAAAAAATAATTGTATGTTTCTATTAATTTTTTGAACAGTTTGTTAAATTAAACCTGAATATTGGCTCTTAAAAATGTACGGTTGCAATACCAAACGATAATCTCTCATTGTGATCAAAACTGGACCAGCAGTTAACCAGCTGAGCAGACCTGCTTTTATGAAATGCTACACTTGACCCAAGTCCAGTCTTCTACATTAAACCATCCCTTGCCTGGTGTTTCCCCACAGATGCTGTTTGTGGATCCCACAGTCTTTGCGGGTCTAGGTGGCATATTGTTTTTGCGTAGCTGTAAAGTAAAGGGCAGGGGGCTTGTGTTTTATATCGTCTTCCAGAGTATCTGGTGCTTTCAGTCATCCAGTTGTGTGCCTGCCTACCAGCTACAGTCAGTAAAAGTGCATCTGTCCTGCTAAAGTTCCCTTGAGCAACACACTGAACCCCTACCAGCTCCAGGGGCTGTAGTTGACCCTGACCTCTGACCTCTGTCTGAAGGGTTTCTTTCAGGGATCAATATAGTCCATAGAGTACAATAAATGGTAGCTTGTGGCAATAGACAACCTCCCAGACAAACACTGGCAGACCATACCTATATTGGGCTGGTGGGTGGCTGATGTTAGTTTCCCACCTCGTGAAACTAGGAAGAGCTGGCAAGCCCAGACGTGTCCTTTCAGATGGGTGAAGGGGACAACATTCTGCAAGGAAACTTAACTCATCTATACCAATGAACTCAGGGACTGTACTTACCTAGTGTCTTATTTGTGTTTGTGTGTCTGTGTGTGTATATATGCTTACCTACATCTGTGTGTATGCACCTGTCCGTCCCTGTCCGGGGCATGAACCCCAGTCAGTGTCCCAGAGAGCTCAGTGACCGGGTCACTCTGCCGGACTCACTGTCTCAACATGGTACAACTGTAACGGATATCTCCAACGCACATATTGAATGACCACAACACTTTTGTTGCCAGGGACAATTTACTGCGTGCGCACGGATGCAAGTGTGGACACGCGCACACAAACACACACAAACACACACACACACAAAACCAAGGACGTGCAGTTCTGGTTGTAAAAGTACTTTATCAATAAGTGCTTTGTCTTGTTTGGTAAACAAAGTGTGATGTGTCACGCAGAACTGCTTCTTTATGCTGTTGATATGAACATGGTCAGGGTAACGGCTATACTGCATGATGTCTACCGATCAGAAGATTGATCTATTACATAAGCACAACAGATCAAGTTGGAGAGTGATTTGTTTTTATTCACTGGCCAAAGTAGCTAAATGATCCTGGGATTCACTAGCCACCATCGCCATTTTATAAGCCCAGTACACAGGAGTGAATGTCCAAACTGGTGTTACCAGGTAAGATTGGTTGGTAGTGTAGAAAAAGCAGAATTCACCAGACTTTGGCTGGTTGCCGGTATTGGTTTCCCACCCTGCTGGAGGACAAATAAATAGTTTAACTGTATGTTTATCTGTCATGTGCTTTAAGAACAAGCAGTGCAGTTTAAAACAATGGAACGCTTCTTCGCATTACCACAAAAACACGAGGCTTCGCTGCTGATTACACACACTCGCTTTACAGCCAGTGATTCGTTTTTTGTTTTTGTTTTTTTATTTAATTGACTACTTCAAAAGCAAATTTTGCCTAAATAATGTTATTTTGTGAAAATCCTGGGATGTCACAGTTAAAGATGGGGGTGGGGTGGGGACATATCCATTGTGGTGTCCTCATGTGAAAATGGCAAGGCAGGTTTGGAATAATTAATACATTAATAATGTGGTAATGTTTGAAATTGATTTAAAAATCAAGTCTGCACTTTCATTTTTATTATATTATGACATTTAGCACATTATCTGTGATTTAAAAGGAAAAAATTGAATTGACCCCCTGGTACTAACAACACCTGGTCATTGCAACATGATCCCCAGACAGAGCAGCTCCTGTGTTGAGTAATGTCTCACTGTTCAACTAAGCCTTCACAAGCCTCCCAACTCCAACATCAGGGTGCTTTGGTTTTCTTAATTAAAAGTTTAAGATTTATAATTTCTTTTTAAAGTCCCGAGATGAGTTTTAATGGTTCTAGGGCACATTAAATCATTCAAAACAATGAAATATATTAAAATACCATGATATGGTTGTCACTGAAGAAGGCTGTTTTTCTTCATCTCTGAAAAGCTAACTGGTGGGCAGGGTTTCTATGCAGGTTTGAATTGTCAAGAAAAGCATTGAAGAATATTGTTGTTCAGTCCCATAATATATGACAACATATTTAATGTAATCCCCCTGATTTTTGACATATTCTGCCTTATGAAGAATGTTTTTCACATGTAGATACAGATTAGCAGTTCAAGTATATAATACTTTACTATTTTATTGTATTTTTTGGCTCATTCCTATTTAAATTAGCTACAATGTCTTGAATATGAACTTTCCTTCCTTGGAGGCTGTGCTCAGTTAACATTCATACACTAGGCCACCATTAACCTAATTATTCACATGGTCAGCGGAGAGATGACCCAGATGTTAGAGCCGGCTGCAGCTAGCATCCTGGGTTCACTGTCGAGGGGTGGTTTAGTTCAAGTTGTTTAGCTGTTTATCTCCTTCCCTGTCTCACAGAAAACACTAGGGAAGAGTCGTCCCTTTTTAATTCATAACCTTTTATTCATACTTTTCTAACATAAGTCATGACAACCATGCAACCATGACACTTTAAGTGAACACACAGGCCTTCCATTTTCACAGTGATCGTATGCAATGGCACACAACATTGCATAGTGAAAGCGAGGTTTCTAGGGAACCAGTCTTAACGGTGATGGTGTCATTCTGCTATAGCCATTACACTATGCAATCAAAATGTATTTCATAATATGTTAAAGCAAAACTCCTGTCTGTAGTGTCTTTAAGGACGAGGTTACGGGGCCATTATGAGTTATAAACAAGTAAAAAGATTGTAAATATTTAAGAGAGTGGAAAGAGGAAGGTAAGGACAGAACTGAAGGTCTTTGAGATTGAATTTGACCTGTGTTACATTTGAACGACTCCTGTAGAGAACCTAGTAGAACAGAAGAGTTCAAATGACAAGTCAACTTCTTTTTTCCGCCTCAAACTTTGCCCAGTTGTATCCAGCCTCGTGCTGACCTTGTCTCCGCTTGTTGCCTAGGAGACAGTGGGAAGGTGACAACAGTTGTGGCCACGCCCGGGCAGGGGCCGGACCGCCCCCAGGAGGTCTCTTACACCGACATCAAGGTGAGTGAGGAGGGAAAGCAAGGAGCGGACAGTGTCATCACAGGAAGACATGACATAGGAATCTCTGTCCTATCTGTATAAGCACAAGGACTTTACTGCTGTGTTATTACTGCAGGGAGCCAGAACTGACATATGACACGTGTACAGCGGGAACCTTCAATGGTCTGCTTCATCTTATTCATAATAACAATAATAATAATAATAATAATATATTTATTTACAAGGGACTTTTCATACAAATGTAGCACAAAGTCCTCAAAGCATTACGTCATAAACCATTACAATTACATAATGGGATCTAAACAGATCAGTTACAAGAAAATAAAGGTATACATGTATAAAGTCATACATTTATACAGAAAATACATTTTTCAGTAGCTCCAACACACACTACTGTCTGATTGATTGATACTGATCTAATGCAGGTAAAACTGAATGAATGAGTAGTACGGGCATTTTATATATAGATTTTATCCTGTTGGATACATCTTATTATAGCAGTTAAGTAAACTTCTGGTTCATCCCATCTGGCCGCCACTTGGGCCCACGGCAGCTAAGGTGAACATGACTCATGTAAATAGATTACTTCTGATTGGTGGAGCCCAGCTACAAGCTGTTGGCTTCCCACACCCAAGATACCACTAATACGTCAGGAACAGCTCAACAAACAGTAAAATGGCAGCAAGAACACCGAAGTAGTGACCAAGCCGTCTTCAGACGAGCAACAGATGCTGCAGCTGTGTGTTATGTATGTCGGTGATCACCCCCCGCCCCCAGTTCTGTCATTACCGGTTTTAAGTCTTTATCTGCCTGGTGAGGTTGTGTTGCTTTCTCCAGGCCTGTATCTCTTACCCTTCTTCCTATACCGGGAATCTCTTAGGTGATTGGTAATGGTTCGTTTGGCGTGGTGTACCAGGCCCGTCTCATCGACAGCCAGGAGATGGTGGCCATCAAGAAGGTTCTGCAGGACAAGAGGTTCAAGGTAGGACTGTCTCCAAGGATTGTCTGCTCGTCTGTCTTCTCAATCTCCGTCTGTCTTCTCAACCTCCGTCTGTCTTCTCAACCTCCGTCTGTCTGCCCATTTAGAAAAAGAACTGGTCTCCGTTATCATCTGTGTGATTTTTCAGATGGACTTTTTTAGGATCTTTTAATGGGGACTGTTTTCTGAGGTGCAGTGAAACAGGAGTAAATCCCTCACACTGCTGTTGGCCCAGCCTTACCTCCGTTTTAAGACATAAATCATTTTTAATGAAATAAATACTTATTAGTAATTTTTAAGGAAATAAAATGTAAGTGTTATACATTTTTTTACTACTGGAGGTCTGCAGCCAAACAGACTTGAACAGTTGAATGTATTGTGTTACATGCATGGTATTAAATGACTTGTTTGTGTAGGATGTCACCTTTGACCTCACATGTCAAAATAAAATAATAAAAATAAAAATAAAATTTCGATAAAGCATTTATGTGCTCCATTTTTATTTTTAATCTGTTATTATTTTATTTTAAATTTTTATCTTGTAATTGTGCAGCACCTTGTAACATTCGTTTTAAAAGGCGTTCTATAAGTTTACTAAAGTTTACTTATTTATTTACTTACATGCTTCCTTTTTTGTTACATTTTGTTTCATTGAGGCGGTTTAGATATGTGATCTTTCCAGTCCTTCAGAGTTGTTTTTATTGTGTAGATGCTTCAGTGATTTTCCCTGTTTTTGTCCCGTTTTGTCTGCAGAACCGAGAGCTGCAGATCATGAGGAAGCTGGAGCACTGTAACATTGTCAGACTACGCTACTTCTTCTACTCCAGCGGAGAAAAGGTACTTTATCTATACACTTGTTACTAGATTTACTGCCCCTGTGGGGAAACTTGATTTACAGCCCACGTAAAAAAACCACGTTGAGACAAGGGTATATATTACATATGGGTAACACACTCGACACACTATAGGATGACGCAGGCGCAGGATGAATGGAAAATTGAGCTGTTCCCTCAGGACAGTGAAACGGAGAACAAGGTATCTACCTCTAAAGTGATGTTCTCTCAATACTGAAAGAAGTTGGGAATCCAAGTCTTGGGATTGCCGCACATCAATCCACTTCTGGTTGGAAAGTTGCACCAGTTAACTGGAAGCAAGATGCAAGTGTATGCCTTGTTTTCTTGACAGATTAAAATTATGCACAGCAAATTGTTTCGGCAAATGGTCAGTAATTGCTCACTATGTATGTATGCGAATGCGTACCTGTTTGAGCATTCAGCCTTTGAAATCAATCGCGTCAAGTGTTTAAAGTGCCCACAGTGTAAATTGGCCACATGTCCAAGATCCACTCACCGCTTTGGGAACACAGCGGGTGCATGTTAAAGTATGGATGGTCCAGGCACGCATTTAAACTCTATCAGTTGTTTTGTTAACTCTCTTTTTCCCTGTCCGGTCCTGTCCAGAAAGATGAGGTGTACCTCAACCTGGTGCTGGACTTTGTACCTGAGACGGTCTACAGGGTTGCCAGGCATTTCAACAAGGCCAAGAGCATCATACCTATCATATATGTCAAGGTATTCTCCTGTTTCACCCTGCCTCGCCCTGCTTCTGCTCCGCTGTTGTGTTTTGCTCTGCCGTTTCCATGATGTCATCACCATCTTTACGTTGTCTGTTCACGTTGTTGGATATCACTGTTTGTTTTGACCACGTTGTCGGTTGACCTCGCCTCGTTGGTCTGACACCCCCAGGTGTACGTGAACTGGCTGTTCTGTGGCCTGGCCTCGATCCACTCCCCCAAGCTATCACTGTTGTTGATGTTTGTTGTTGATGATGATGTTTTTGTTGTTATTAATGTTGTTTGTTATTGATGTTTCTTGTTGATGTTTTTTGATGTTTCTTGTTGTTGATGTTGTTTGCTATTGATGTTTCTTGTTGATGATGTTGTTGTTTGTTGACATTTAATTAATTAAATTCATTTTAGTTCATTTGTTTTCCCCGTCCCTTTCAAGGTGTACATGTACCAGCTGTTTCGTAGCCTGGCCTATATCCACTCCCAGGGTGTGTGTCACCGAGACATCAAGCCCCAGAACCTGCTGGTGGACCCAGAGACGGCCATCCTCAAACTCTGTGACTTTGGCAGGTGAGCTGCACTGAGGCCTGGGTTCTCCTCCCTCAGGTTGAATGACTCTAGCCCCTTAAATAGGGTCTGCTGATGGCAGTTTTATCCAGAATAATTTGGCGACCCACTTTGAACTTCCCTTGACCCGCCTATGGGACCCCAAACCATTCTTTGTGAAACACTGCTTAATTGCTCTCATCCCATTCCCCAGTGCCAAGCAGCTGGTTCGTGGCGAGCCCAATGTGTCGTATATCTGCTCGCGGTACTACCGCGCCCCCGAACTCATTTTTGGTGCCACGGACTACACAGCCAACATCGACATCTGGTCAGCGGGCTGCGTCCTGGCTGAGCTGTTGCTAGGACAACCCATATTCCCTGGTGACAGCGGAGTGGACCAACTAGTAGAGATTATCAAGGTAAGAGGAGTGTGTGTGTGTGTCTCTGTGTTTTTGTGTGTGTGTGTGTGAGTGTGAGTGTGTGAGTGAAATGATGAGTACTTCCTGGTACCAGCTCCTAGATATAGTTTATCTTGCGCATGTGTGTTTGTCAAACTGTCAGTTTGTGTACAACACGTAGCAGACTGAGGACATCACCTTGCAAGCACCCAGGCAACCTATTTATATCTATACAGGACACATAATAAATCATAACATTGTCTGAAAACATTGTGATATGACTTTTGTTCATATGGCTCATCGTTAAAGCTGCTATGTGTGATATTCCCTCTCTACCGATAGTGAAGGAGAAACCGTTCTCATATACAGTTTCATATCTCACTGAACATTCACATAGCACGCAGTCTTTTATAAAATAACATGAAAATATCCCACATAGCAGCTTTAACCTTCACTTTACCTGTCCCCAACTAAGTGCATACTGTTCATTCCTCCCCTCCTCCTCCTCCTCTCTTCCCAGGTGCTAGGGACCCCCACAAGGGAACAGATCCGAGAAATGAACCCCAACTACACAGAGTTTAAATTCCCTCAGATTAAAGCCCATCCCTGGACCAAGGTAAACGCTGAGAGTCAGGGTTCCTGCACTGCTCTAGAAAAAAGTATTCCAAAAAATGTATTCCATAATATTAGCCAGGTCTAGGAATAGTTCTGGAACTGGACAGAAATATCTGGGAAAAGTATGGGGACGGGGGACTGTTTTAATCCCACTAGACGTATAGAGAAACGTCTTCAATAGTGGTGGACTCCCCCGTCATTTAAGATTTTGTGATATTTTCTGCAGAATATTTCTCTAGCTATGTGACTGATATGTCCTGGTTGAGTCATACTGGCCACTTTTATACACTTCTGTGAGTTTTTATTGTTTTATGTGTGTTTATTGTTTTTTGTAAACTCTGTCAACAGGGTTTCACAGGTTCCTCTTAAAAGATGATGATGTTTGAATTGAAATATGAACCCAATGCATCTGCTTTGGAAGTTATTGCTACCTTTAAATTATCAGTCAACAAAAGTAGTTGGGTCTTGAAAGTCATTAAAAAGTCCTTAAGTTTGATGTTCAGCAAGGTGTGGGAACTGTGATATCCGGTTTTGTAATGAAACTCCTGCACTCTTCTCCCGTCAGGTGTTTAAGCCCCGCACCCCTCCGGAGGCCATCGCTCTGTGCTCCCGGCTGCTGGAGTACACACCGGCCACGCGTCTGTCCCCGCTGGAGTCCTGCTCACACGCCTTCTTCGACGAGCTGCGCCAGCCCAACGCACGGCTGCCCAGCGGCCGGGACCTGCCCATGCTGTTCAACTTCAGCACCACAGGTCAGGGGACAGGACAGCACACAGACAGACACACACACACATAGACTGACTGACTGACAGAGACACAGACAGACACACACACTGACTGACTGACTGACAGAGACACAGACAGACAGACAGACAGAGACAGACACACACACACACTATGAAGTGGTTTATTGTGCTTTGTTGTTGTGTCTCTGCAGAGCTGTCCATCCAGCCACAGCTCAATTCAATCCTTATTCCTCCTCACGCACGTTCTCAGACCGCTGCTACATCCCATGGTACGACGCCCACTTACATCATCATAATGATAACAATAATAATAGAATAACAGTGATACAGTCATAATAGTAATTGTTATTATTGCTGCTGTTGATAACATTGTTTATGAACTTGTGTATTGCGTTTTTATCAAAGTGAGGTGAACAAAAATCAAACATTAAATTCAAAATGGTTTAATAGCATGTACTTATATAAACTCTATATAAACACTGTTAAATGTACGTGACTCACCTCCTCTCCTGTCTCCTCCTCTTTCCCTCCTCGCTCCCTTCCTCTCCTCTTTCCTTCTCCTCACTCCCTTCCCCTCCTCGCTCCTTTCCTCTCTTCTTCCCTTCTCACTCCCTTCCCCTCCTCGCTCCCTTCCTCTCTTCTTCCCTTGTCCTCCTCACTTCCTTCACCTCCTTGCTTCCTTCCTCTCCTCTTCCCTTCCCCCCCCTCGCTCCTTTCCTTTGCTCCCTTCCCCTCCTCGCTCCTTTCCTCTCTTCTTCCCTTCTCACTCCCTTCCCCTCCTCGCTCCCTTCCTCTCTTCTTCCCTTGTCCTCCTCACTTCCTTCACCTCCTTGCTTCCTTCCTCTCCTCTTCC
>OMKK01029776.1:0-10250 GCA_900302305.1 Polymixia japonica | reverse complement strand
CTATCTACATCAGTAAATGCATCCATGAGGAAAATGGAAAGAGCCTTTGAAAAATTGACTGCTATTGGTTAATAATAATAATAATGCATTTATTTTATATAGCACCTTTCTGAACACCCAAGGTCGCTTTACATACACATACACACACACAGTGACACACAGTGAGGCAATCTGAGTCCTGGGACTCAGATTTGAGAAGCGGCTCTTAATTCAGGCCAGCGTCCTCCCATGATCCGGAGATCCACCTCGACACACTACATCGACATTAATCCATCCATCCAGACACACACAGACATACTCAACACACAGACATACTCACCATTAACACCAGCATTGATGTGTCTCATCACAGCACAGTCATATAATTTAGTTTACGGCTCAAAAAACATGTCTAAGTGCACAGTACCTCTGGTTAGTGCCATGTTAGGCAGTTGCCCATTGTTGGCTCAAAGATCTCAGTGACTTTGAGAAAGGACCAATTGTTAGGGCTAACATTGTTAGCAGGTAACAGGGACTGCTCAACTTGCTAACTTTTCACGAGAAACAGGGGCTAAGATGATAATGGCATAGAAGTCTGAGGGAAACACAACCTCATAGTGAATAGAACCCCTTATTGTGCTACAGATAGAAATGCACTTTTGCATGTGAAGTCAGGGTGGTAGTGTCGCTGGTTAGAAAGACTATCCATATCCTTAACCAAAGGTTTCAGGTTTGGTCTCAGCAACAGCCATGGGTCATGTTGTTGAAGTATCCTTGATCAAGACACTAAATTCCCTTGTTCACTTGATGTAAGTCACTCCGGATAAGTGTGTCAGCAAAATGACAGAAATGTAAAATGAAGTGATGCAAAGAATAAAGGAAGTGGTTTTACTAAGCATAGATAAGCATCATGGTCAGATTAGTAATATTATACAATGTTCTCAGCACGTTGACATGTATGTGTTTTGTACAAGGCCTTGGCACTTGTTTTGCTATATATATATATACCTTTAATCGTCGATATATATATATATACGATTAAAGGTCTCGGCACACACGCACAGATTCAAAACATTTCTGCGAGATTCAAATTGGGTTTTGCCTTCTGAGGGGAATGTTTGATGTAATTGGTTCACACAAGCATCCAATCAAAACAGAGCAGAGGCGGTAGCCAGGTGCAGAGATGAGGCGTTTTCTGCGTCATGGGCTTCTCGTAAATTCTTACTTCGAGTTCATGAATGGGACAATCGGGTGCTTTCGGACAAAAATAATAACAAAATCGAACCTGTACAAAAAGTTGCTGGCTGATATTTTATATTAGAAATACAGCGGGACTGAAATACTTTGTGTTGCAGCAGCAAGATAAATAATAGGAAAACTAGGTTATCAGGGATGTAACTAATGACTAAAATAATTATGTACGCACAAAAACTTAAAGTTGAACAAAGAGTGAAAATAGAAATATACAACAAAATAATACTACTACACTGAATGCCAAACACTAACATGATAAAATACATCACTGTTACCATCCGCTGTTGACGACTTCCGTGCTCTTTGACAATTTTCTCTCAAGACACGCTCCTTAAACTTCACATCGCGGCAATTTGTGTATAGAAAATTTAGAATAGAAATAGAATAGAAGACGTTTAGTTTGTTACGTCGTTCTTGTGCGCTGAACTCGTAATTTCCGACAGCACTTGATGGCAGCTCATTTCACAGAAGCCGTGCGAAGCTCTGCTATTAGTAGGCATATCTGTTCAGCCAGTGATGGTGCTATTCATACTGCTTGTCTTAAAACTATTTAATGCTTGCTGGATAGATCAGCCAAAATGCATGCCAGCGGGTATATAGGGCATACCCACCTAAACTCTGTTTACCCACCTTTTATTTGCAGATTAGAGTTTACCCACCTTTTTATAGTGGTAAATGTTTTTTGAACAAATTAACAGCATACATCAAAATAAGTATTATCAAACTAATGGAATGTATGTGAAATAGGATATTTTAAGGGGGAAATTGACTTTTTCATGCACTTTTTTATTATTCAGTGGGCTACATGGCTTTTAGATCACCTAGGTCATTTTCAGATGATGTCATCCTTCTACTGTCAGAGCATCTTATTATTTATATTATTATAAGATATTATTGCTCACTGAACCAATCTATTATCAGGGCATTTGATTGTTTTCAGGACATACAAAGTACATACTTTTTTCTCAAGGCACTCTTCAGCTATGCCCTGATCCAGATGCTAGTTGAGATGTAGGTCCCATGAAAACCGAAGGATGTCGCTAGCTACAACGTAATGTTACCAAAGAGCACAGGATATACACGCTTATTTCTATACGGCGCGGCGTGAATAAACCCATCAACGCAACGTTAATGATGGCTGATGTGCGTGCATTTTGACATTGTACCATTACTTTGAGTCCTTATGCTGTTATATATAATTTGTTGGATGGTCCGTCATTCTTATTAAATGTGACTATTTACAGCTCCAAATATTTCAGGTTTTACGAGCAAACTAAGCTTGAAAAATATTTCATTCTATAATGATTCCTCGGAAACCTAATAGCCTAACTTCCATGTGCAATTCAAACAATTCAGCCAAGCATGCAAAATCTGCTGGCCTTCCTTTGACAACTACAATGTAGAATCTTAGCTGCTTCTAGGAGGTTGCCCTCTGCTGGATTAAAATTTTATTACGAATAAAACGAATTCCTAAAAACAACTTTCTCCACTAAAGGCAAAATGACACTAAGAAAGCATTTTGTTCCAGAATTAATTATATAATCACAGAAACTTTGTGGATCTTTCACTTATTTTCTAATTGAGAGGGGTAATTTATGTACAATGCATATTATATGAATGAATGGTTTATATGTAAACATTCGAAATAAAGAATCATTCATTCATTCATTCATTCATTCATTCATTCATTCATTCATTTTTCATTCTTTATGGACATTGTAATCCAAAATAGCAATTATGCACCAAATGTAATATGTACTCAAAATATATTGTTATCTGATCAAATGGGTAAATATAAATAATGATGATAAAAGTCAGACTTTGTTTCAAATATATAATAGAATACAATTATAATCATGGCTAAATTAAACTTTAAAGCCTGCTCAAGCTTTTATCTAAATAGGCAATCTGAGGTTAAATCTTAGTATGTTTTATGTAGTTCTTTAATACATATATACATACTGTATATATTATATGTATATGTTGGTTATAAAAATGTGCAAATTCATAAAACCTTTCAAACACCATTCCTCAGTTGGGCCTTGGTGTTTTAGAGATGTCCAACCAAACACACACACACACAAAAACATGTCTCATAGAGATAGAGAGAGAAACACACAGACACACTCACTACTATCGGTACAGTTCACACACGCACATGGAGCTACACATGGAGCCATGTCTTGTTCACACACACCTTCTTACTTTAAGTCTCGCTCAGACTTGTCAACCGAAACCTACCCTCCCAGTGGAGTGTGTCTTGAGACCGTGGGCCACAGGGCAGGTTGGAACACACTTCCAAGTTTACACCTAAAAGCCCCTGGCTTGACATGGGCCTTCATCCTCTTGGTACAGGTATACTCTCTGTATTCACTATTGAGTAATCACCCCCAATTACTTTAATTAATTGCAATTTTACTCATATCACAGTTAGCCTACTTTTCTAAAAGAAAATTAAAGTACAAGAGTAGCTCACTAAAACAGTTCTCAACTGGAATTAAATCAATCATTAGGATTCTGTACATGGTCCACAAACCTTTCCATAAATTAACCGATTATTCATTTGTATGGCCCTTAGAAATAATCTGATTAATTATTATCAGCCCAAAGTTTGCGGATAAATACTTAAAACTCCATTGAATAATATCTTCTTTGACAGTCATTTTCACTCTTTTGTTTATTGGGGATCCACATTTAGAAATATTTCTCACAACCCAAACCATTTCTGTGTGTTTTTTGTTTAAGTTAGTAATTTTGTCTTGTGCTTACACCTGCTCTCCAGCTACCTTACGTTGCAGGGATTTTCGGAGATGGCCACATTTAACATAGCCAGTAAATTAATCTAAAATCATAAAGGTCAGCTGTCACAACACAAATATGGGTCAAAACCTAGACTCTGACAAAAACTACCCTAAAATGCGACAGGTGTACTTGAAGTGGTTCCGTTGAAAAGACATCCAACATAATAAATATCACATCAAATACTCCATTGCCACACAACTGCTTGTTCCTTGTCCAATCAACAATATCCTTGATAGATAATACATATTATGGCTCTATCTTTGTTTCCCCTGACATTAAGGCAATACTGTGTGAAGCCAGGAGAGTAGCAAATGTTTGGTTATCGCTGTCTAAACTATAGATAGGACAGTGAATATTAACTTTAGCCTGGCATTTTGTTCCAAGGCCTGGGTTTCTGTGAACAATAGCAGTGGGGTCCACATGTTTAGCCTCTCTTCCTTGCTAGGACATGTATGCTTGCGCACAGCTGTCAGGTTTAGCAGATGTTTGATGGATAAGATAGAAGTTTAGCACAGAGATAATGCTTTGAATAGACAGTGGAGTGCTCAAAGGAACTAACAGGCCTGTCTAGATTTAGCAATGTGCATGCAGTCTCTCTCTTGTTAACACTCTCTTGTTGTCTCTCTCTCTCTCTCTTACCCTCACACACACACACACACACACACACACCACACCAGGCACACAACACATACGATTATGTTTAATTGACTGATAAGATATCACACACGCTGGGTGGAACTACACAATGCGAGATTATGGTGATTATAGAAAAACGGTTATCAGAAAATCTCCCGCATCACCTGGTAATAAACCATGCGTGAGTTAGAGCTATGACAGTGCATAGGAGACAGCATACTGCTCATATTCTTTCTTCCCTCAATGCTGGAGCAGAAATGGTTGTCTATACCCTCACCATTCAGGTTGACATGATGTGTGTATTATTTTCATATGCACTTATACAGCTTGAAACCTTAAGAAAGGAACAGCATGATCTACAAAACAATAAAAAACCCCAGTTACTGACCTAAAATGACTCTTATATTTAGAAAGTAGACCAATTGATATGTGCCATGCTTTCATGTTCAAACTGCATGGCACCGGCTTGTAGGCCTAAATATCATACAAGATAATGTGTAATTAATATGCAAGACGTTGAGATATACTGCATATTAATTTTGAGGCCTAGTAACCTTGACTTGCTCAACGGTAATTTGTGTACGTGAATAGTGACAACAGAACACACGTCTCAGTTTTTGAGTCTTTAGCGCCAGTAGGGCGAAGATTAAGTCCCCTCACATCAAAACTGGACTTTGGCTATTTTCCATGAGAACTCCATGAGAACTTTATGTGATTCTTCTATGATGCCTAATTCATAAAAAAGTAGAAATAGCACTGACCCATAACCCATTACTCTAATCTTTCCTTAAAATAAATGATGCACCAGCAGGTATTAAAGAGGCTAAACAGGATCTTGGCGAATATGTGGTATAGTTCTTTATAATCTATGAACTGCATCCCATTTCTACCTCATTCTCCAATGGAACAAGTTTACTAGTTTTTAGTGCAAGATTTAGTCGCCATTTTCCCTGAGATGTTGGTCCGTAACTTGATTGACAGCCTTCATCTGAATGTTCATTGGTGCATTGGGGTTGCAGGGTGGGCCCAGACCCGTCTCCACAGGCACGTGCACTGACATACGTTGACTGCACCGAGCATGAGACAGAGCACCACTGCTCCACAGCACCATTTTACTACTAGAAGCTGAAATTATGCAAGAATCCTGTAGAGCATCTTTAAATTAAGCCAAACCAAACAGGAGTTTCAGGATGACTATACCACATGACTGCAATATATGACTCAGCAAGCATGTCTCCAGGTTCTGAAGGTAATTACCAGATGGGGGCGGTATTGACTGACTGATCAATCATGACAATAGCGTTTTTTTTCTTATTGGCCATCACTTTTGACTCAAATCGTGTGGAATACACTGAGTGATCATTGATTGAATTTCCTACACTAAGAGAGAGTTTAGGTTTGGTAATTACAGATCTACAAAAATAGCTTTATCAATCTCGCGGACCAAGAACAAAAAATCCTTTAAGTCATTTAACGTACAATAATTTAATTGCAAAACATATGATATTATCCTCACCATGTGTCTCCTTGATGCATTTCCTTAAAACAATGCCATCATAAAAATACAAGTTTAAATAAATTACTTGGACAATGGGGCCAGCAGGTCAGGTTGTGTATGTACATGTATATATGCACGTTTGTACATGGACTCGTTTGTACATAGGTGTGTGTGTTAGTGAGAGAGAGGGGCGAGAAAGAGAGAGAGGTGGTTACACTGAAGGACAGCATGTGCTTAGCAGATTATTGTATTGCCTCTCTAATACATTAAGACATAAATTAGGACCGGACGCAATTGTCTGTTTACAAAAAATAGGGTTGGATGTTTTCAGAGGATCATTAGGATGTCGGAGAGGATGAGGATAATGAAGTGAGGCCAATGGCTCAAGAGGAGAGAGGTAGAAAGTGTTGTTTTTACAAGTGGAAGATGGATTGTTTTACAAGTGTAAGAGGGAGGGATGGAAAGAAGGAGGGACTGACAGAGGGAGGGGTGTAGACGTCACATCTGTTCCTGCCACTCCCTTGGGGGCTGAGGAGCATGGGAACCTACGTGGTCTCCTATGGATGTTTCAACAGGCTCGGCGCAGTTCATCTATCAATTAAAGACGTAAATGAAGAGCCGTTCAAGTACGTGAATGTGTTGTATTGTGAGGGTTGAAGATTGATACAAACCAATGGTATGGGAACACAGATGACTCGCATATAAAGAGTTCAGGTTCTTTTCTACCCATAATCCCATTATACGATAACACAAGAGTGCCCTGCATGGTCAGTCTCGGGGGTCAGAGAGATAAAATGGGTCTCAGCGTGCAGTGTGTGTTGTGTATGTAAATACAACTCCGATGAAAATATCCCCTGAATCTGGACTCGCCTGTGGCTCGTGGTTTGGTTTGTCAAGGAGGGTTTCGAGTTTCTCTTATGCGCTCGTCCTCCGTTGGCCCCCCAGAAAGGAGACCACCACACTTTAATTGGCCATTTCACAGAGGTCGATTCCTCTTTTCTCCACGGCGTCAGCTGGTTCGCCCCGCTCACCCTTTTCACCCGTCCTCACCCTGGCTCCCCCGTTGGCATGTGTTCGGCCCTGCGTTGTTTACTAGGGCCGAGCATTTAGTGGGGTTAGCGTTTCACCGCGGCAGCTGTTGGCACCATGTGCATCCCTCTTGGGCGGCTGGCTGACAGCACGCAAGCCCACTGCTCCACACACCCTCCAGCGTCCCCCCCAAGGACCTTCCGTCCCTCCGCTCGGCCCTGATCAGAAACTCCCAGTAGCCTCTGTTAAGGATCAGATATCAGCCAAATGTGAAAACACCAGCTCTGGCTTGAATCAATGGCTCCCGTTTGCTACTTGGTGGTCGCGGACCACGCATGTCGAAGCTTGAAGACGTTTGTGTCAGCCAGGAGCTCCCGCTATATGCGTGTACAATACAATATTTATGCGTGTACGCTGTACAATATCCATTTGACACGTACGGGCTTCATTCATATCTGGTTCATATCTATAACAGCTGGTTCAATATGCTGGCGCAGTGTCGTGTCTATCATTCGGAGGATTAAGAGTTCCTGTCCTCAGCAGCTCCTAAGTCACCTCTCTCAGTGACGGGCCTTACAACTGTCACAACTAACAGGGCTCAAGGAAGAGCCCGATACGAGGCTTCAAGCTCAAGGCAGTAGGTTGTTGAAAGACACGGGATAAGTCCCAGACTAGGAGGGAGGAAGGGCGAGCAAAAGATCAGAGGAACGCCGGCTCAAGACGGGGACAGATGGAGAGGAGCTAAGAGAGGGATGAAGATACATGGAAGAGGAGTGGACATAGGGAAGTGTTGTATGTCACTTATCAGATGGAAAATATATAGCGGATGGAGGAAAGTATGTGAGCTATCTCTGTGACATTTAGCCCATCCTAGTGCTGTGACAGGCTGGGATTCAGGCATGGCGAGCTAATCAGCCACTTATTTCTGGCCGGCCGCTTGTCACCTTCCATCATAATTCAAGGTGACAGGCGGTGAATAAACAGGCGACTCACAGACACACGCACAAACATACACACACACGTGTGCACAGTATACTTCTCTTCAGTGTATACACTCTTGGAGGTCCTTTCGGACGCATACTCTGAAACGTTAACGCACAAGTGTCTCCACGAGGCCCTCTGCCTCATCCCTGTCATATTCACTCCCAGCATCTCTTTGTGATTGACAGATGGCAGGGGCTCTGTGCTTTCGGAGAGGGAGGATATTGTTAACGTGGGTAATCTTGTCCCGCCCCACCCAAGAGATTCTGATGAGTCTTGGGAGAGTGAGGAGTGGTGCTGGTGGCGTGGAGCAGCAAGGTCAGGGTGACAGTTGTCAGACCGCCCTCCATTTGGTTGGAAAGTGATACCGCAGACAGCTGACGCTGCTTCTGTCACTTACAGGGTTAATTTGGAGCGTCTTAACATTCATTTTGCTCTGGAGGATCCGTAATGAGCGTGGAACCGGAGGGCAAATTGAAATCTCAGCATCTGCGTCCAATCTCTCGCTTTCTCTCTAACTGAACTAAACGCACTTACAAAAGAATACGCGTTCGTGTACAACGCACAGCCACGCGTGCACAGAAACACGCGCACTTACACACAAACACAGCAGCAAGTTCCAAGACCCACGGAACTAATAAAAATCTTCAGAGGTTTTAATTGCCTTTATTTTTAAACTGCATATGAATGCCATTGGTGCCTAATTACAGATGTCAGCTACTGGCCATAGAACAGATTCATGAGGCTGTCTCATAACCACAAAGTAATGCAGTGGTCGTAACTCTTCTAGTTATATTTTACTGTGGCAGGGCTTGCCATACGACTGCCTGCATCCTACCACACACACACAGGCTCCTAGAGACCTTTACTGAATGCTTCCCTCCTTCATCACAGTCAGGCTGCGAATCAGACGGGCCCTAAAATAAACAGCAAAGAAATAAGACGGGGCTCTCTGGACATCGGATATCCCTCCTCCAAACGGGACCGAGGACGTTCCACACACGCCAGGCCGGCTAGCGTGTGGATACCAGGAGGTATATATGGGTGAGGGATGGGGTGAGTGGCAGAGTGTTAATGGGCCAAAAGCTCTGTCTGCTGTGTGCGAGCGCACGTCTCCCTGTGGCGAGCCTAAATGTACTTTCTCTCGGAGGATGCTCTCTTGGCGATGAGTGTGATTATATGACCCCTTTTTAACAGTTTGAATGAATGACTTCATAAATAAAATTAAGTTTGAAGTTTGATGCTTCTAATGTTATTATTATTGGGGTCAGTACAACTGAACTTTGGTTTTCAGGTTTTTACACACACACACTAGATTTTGACAAGGTTCATTAATCACTAAATTATTCACTATCACGCACAACTCACAACTTCCTCCAAAGTGTGGAAAGGAGACAAACCGTCGATAAGCTAGGACAAGGAAAAGCTAAGGGGCTAATACCCTGCCTGACAGTCTCGTCATTACATAATAATAATAATAATAATAAGGTAACACAATAACGGTACAACAATTTACCATTAATTCAATTTAGTTAATGAAGTAATAATTGCATTTTTTTTTTACATGCAGCATAAAGTCTTCATCTTTTTGAATTTGGAATGAATCATGTTGATAACAGATGTTGTCGTGATGAATATTGATTTCTAGTTGGAAATGTTTCACTAATGTTTAATAGCTGTGTTTCAAATTTACAAGGGTCACAAAGAGTATTAATACATGGTTAATTATGGTTAAGTATAAATTAATACCTTAGTTAACATGAACACCATTAGTAATGATTACTAGACACATTAGTTAATTATTATTAATTGTTAATTAACTATTAGTTAATTTGTATTACAGCATTAACTAATGTGAATTAATGGTTAATTATTGTACCCTTATTGTAAAGTTGTTACAATAATGATAATAATAATGAGTAAAATACACAGCCATGTCATGTGACTAGAGTGAGTGTTCCTACTATTCAGTCATTAGTCCCATGCTTCCTCGACTCATTTGGGCCCACGTGCACTCATGCCTGCACACATGCGTGCACACACAGACTCACACACTCCCTACACACTAGCG
>OMKK01029773.1:0-11427 GCA_900302305.1 Polymixia japonica | reverse complement strand
ATTATACTATTTATATATGTAAGGTTTTCGTAAATAAATCTATTGTATACAAGCACCTCAACCCGTGTGAGACCTTAAATAGCACATACAGTAGGTCTACAGTAGGAAGGGCTTTCTCAAGAAATCTCATGTTGTACTTTGTATATTGCCTTAACAAATTTATTCATCTATAAGCCCCACTGAAATGAGGTTACGAGCCTGAGGCGAAAGGACCCGCTCGACTCCTGCAGAGTTTTGATATGAAAGTAATTATTTTCCCGGTGGCTACTGCAGGGATTCAGTTTATTTTAGCTCAAAGGGTTATAATACATTACCGATTTCTAGTGATATGAAATCACATAAACTTCCAAGAATAATAGAATTAGCATGAAAGGCTGGGGTGTCAAATTGAAATAGGAAAATAATAGCCCCGGCAGCTGGGAGTGTGTTTGTGCATATTGGATAGGAGATGGGAATTCGTGGGGCGGAATTTTCATGAGGTTTTCACTTTGTCAGGGGCCCTTGTAGCCGGCTATATTAAGATAGATGTTCGATGATATCCCTCATTGTTCTGTCGCTTACATTGATGTTTCTGTGTTATCAGCCTATTGATCATGCGTCGGCTGTAATAGGACGGGTGAGGCAAACGTGCCTATTTACAATAGCAGAACACATTTGTTCTAATAGGGTTGGTGGTCCCTCGGGAGGCCATGCGGGATCTGGGACATCTGCGCCTTTTTGCAATATTAGCAGTGTTGACCACACGGTGTCAAGCCGAGGAGAGAAAGAGCGCTTGGCTATTGTGGCAAAACATACAACTCTAAAAAAACAAAACAAAAAATGTCATTTCAGTCCAGTCGTGCAGCCACCCTATGCAGAGTTGTTCAAACTCTTGTTAAATATCCACAAGCCTTGATGTTCTCTTTGGGTCTTGATTTGCAAATAAATTGAAAATAATCAGTGGGGCAGCTTTATGTCTGAGCCGGTGCAAATGAATTTCTGAGCCAGTGTCCCTTTCAAAATATTTACATAATATTCAACCGATGCAGCTGTTTGCTCTAGGAAGCAATGACTTATGGGTGCATGGGCTGACAAAACCATGCAGGAACATGGAGAAGATTAGGCCTGTATAGGCTGTAGGCTAGAGGTACAACTAAAGCATAGCTACTGTAGAATAGACTATTTTCACATAATTATAAACGATGTAATCTAACGACTCAATTACTAGGTTGTCATATATATATATATATATATATATATGTGTGTGTGTGTGTGTATGCATATATATATATATATATATAAAATAGAAACATAATTTGCTGTGATAATGCTAGGCTGGGTTTATTTCACAAATTAAAGACTAACAGGGGGCAATTTGAAATCACCTAAGATTCCCGTCCTTTGGTGTATTTTTCCATGCTACTCTGAGGCTATTTGGAACATATGCCCAGTTCATACATAATTCATTAGCAGACTGAATAGGAGTATCGCTGGCTGCACATTGGTGGCCTTAAGGTGAAATTAGCGATTTGCTTAAGTAGTTAAGCTTTTCTTGCCTGAGAGCTGCACGCTGCATGATTCAAGACAAACTATCAATCGATATTCCGAGGCAGCCTCCAGGAGATGTGTCGTCCATGAATCATACTTTATGAATTCAATTTCTACCCGGAGAAATTTTCAATTTGAACGCCGGATCATTATGGGAGAGTGTAAATTGTTTTTGCTCTATTATGCATCGGACGCCATCATTTTTCTTTCTAATTACGGAGGTGTCAGGTCGGGCTGTCATGCAGACGCTGATTTTCAATTTAACTGATCATCATGCATTCATTTTCCCATTTGATAAATCTGCTATCGCGAAGCGTCTCCATGCCTGGAATGCTAAAAGAGAGGCACAGATTGGCAAAGTAATAGGGGCATATATGCGGCAATAAGTGCAGATCAGGCAGCTAATTTAGCACCTCTTGGTATTTCCATTTCCATTTCTCATTTCAACTCTCAAAGGAGGGAAAGCAACCCAGAGGCAGCAAGCTGGTAGGCTATTCACTATCGGAGAAAAGGAGGAAAAAAAATCTACCAAAACGCTTGTTTTCAACCACACGTTTCCCAAATTAGGATATCAAGCTTAATTAAGGCTAATAGAGTTTTCTCAATATGTGTTAGTTTTATTTAATAGAAACAAATTTGCGCAATTAATTATGGGCGTGATATTAAGAGTCTCGTTTAGGCAATACAACAATCCCAGCTCCAGCCTCGGATGAATCAGTGTCTTCAGGAAATCACATTTTGTGTTCACACTGGTCACGTTTACATCCCGACTTCATATGGACTCATACTTTTCTATAATTTCACCAAAAACATCAGATGCGAAACAACTCGTGCAGGCTTTTAAATGTGGAGGAATATTGAAATGGATGTTTCGATATTGACGGTGGATATGTACCGTTCACTGGAGATATTGATGTTGATTTTTTTTGTTGTTTTCATGTGAGGTTTTCCTATAAGACTATAACTGGGAGATGTTAGGTCCATTTGCTTAGTGTCATAAGAATTTGCCCACAAAAGCGTGAAATACTTCCTTTATCAAGAGCTATTTGCAAAAGAGTGCTGGCCTTTGATTATTCATCATGTTGTACTATGTATTTATGAGTTTAATAGTGATATCCCAGCTGTGCCTTTTGCGCTATTGCTCAAGCATATATACCCAAACTATACACACACCTGCAAAATGCATTTGCAGACAACACTGACTGGTAGATATATTAGACTTTATACGTGTCACGTTTAAAAGCAACTGAAGTGGACAATCTATATTCTCGCCACAAATTCGTCTGTCTGTACAGTCTGTACCATCACTGTGTTTTCTGTTGCTGTATCCATGTGAGTCCAGGCTCAGTTTGAATTAAGGAACAATGTCCCTTTAAAAGCAACGCGACTCTAAGATCTATCACAAAATAAAATGGCACTTGACATTTGGCTGCTCCTGCACCAACTCCGCCATGCCTTTTAGGATTATTTTACATCTCATACTCATTAATACGCCGGTGGATTTAATCATTCTTATCTATCCAGTGCAAACCTGGGATATGCCTTAAATTACCATGTGCATTGATTTCTGGCCGATCCTTCAAATAATTGTAATTCTCCTGGTGCGATTCACAAAAACTTAATCAAAATTAGAGAATTCAAGTCGTACGTTTGCAACCCCCTTGTCTAATTTCTGCGTTGGGGTATTTTTAGGCGGAAAAACTCATAGCACCAATTTCGTTGTTTAGTCTTCATTGCAAATGTACATGATATTTTACATGCTGAGTAAGATTCATGACCCCGGGGGCCCCGTGGCCCCTCTGGCTCACGTAGCTCTTTAGGAATTAATGAATGATCAATCATTAGGATATCGCGCAATAATTTGTCTCTTAATTTCAATTTGGGGAACTATTCTAAAATTCTAATTCTAACAGTCATAATTTACAAAAAGTAACATTACCTGCTTGCAATTATCAATACTGAGAAGTGGGACAAAAAGCCTTAATGACAAGGTGACAGAAGATATCAGCTGGAGTTGAACTGCTCCTCAGCTCCGAAAAAAGTGAAAGTACTCTGTCAAAGTGAAATATCGCGTTATACTAGCAAAGTAACGGTTAAAATGAACCTAGATATTACTTTATGTTAGCTGGAAAAAAAGAAGTTGAACAAAAAAAAAATCCACAATTTTGGATTACACGAGAAAAGTTGGGTGCAAAAGGTTTAGGAAAATGTATTTAACAGAACACGTAGATTAAGAAATTCATGTTACACTGATATTCAAAAATCTTAAATAATCTCTCTTAACTGAAGTTACACTATACAAAATAAGGGGAATAAGTGTGACTGTATTCCAAAGAGCTCTATAACCACTTATATATATTCTTTTTTTTTTTTAAAGAATTGTGTTTCTCATTAAATATATGGACATTTTTGTATGATATAGGCCCTATTATCTTGTTATACCTTTAGGGTATGATTAGAAATTAGACCATTTTGTTCCCATTGAGACCACCTGCATCCTTGTATGATGATGTGAGAGGTTACAGGAGCCATTACAAAATGGCCACACCTGTTGTTATCTGTCTGACCTCATTATCTTAAATGCCCTGTATTGTCTTTTGGGATTATTAAAGCCTCATAAATCACAACACAAATACGATATCTGAGAAATGAGGTAATCTGTTGAAAAACAGACTTGGTAGATGAAAGATAAGAAGGTCATATAAGTCCACCTGCCGAAACTGTTGCACTGGATGCTATGAAACTGGTATAATCGGAACCTGAGAGTTGTTTTCTCTATTTGAATTCGTGTGTGTTTATGTGAGATGATGTGCGTATACACATGTTGACCAGGTGTCATTATTCTACATTGTGTCACAAAGCCCCAATAGTTAGAAGTTAAAAAAAGAGACTTAATTATGATACATGCACAAAGAAACACTAATCGCTATTTGGATTTTCTTTTTTAACATCAAAATGTCTGATAACTGTCAAATTTGGTGGTATATCTTAACTAGGAATGACAACATCAAAAGTTAGGGCCACATCTCCATGCATCACAAAATGAAAAATGAACAAGAATTACCAAATAAATATTCAGTATGAAATGCAATTCTCTGCCTAAGTCAACAAGCCTAATCTTATATTTCAAGTTACTGTGAATAGTATTGGGGTAGTTATGTGTAAATAGTATTATATACGCACTGTAAGCCCAGGAGGAAATGAACAATTTAAACAAATATAGATGCCACTAAAACCCATTCAAGGAAAACATTTTACATTACTCCTGCAAGTCAGATGATCATGTCAATAATTAACCTCTGGCTATCCCACAAAATAAAATGAAGCTAGATAAAACGAAAGTAATGAAACACTGTCACTTATTGTCAGTTTCAATTGTATAGTGCAGCGGGGAGCTTCAAATATACTAATATTATGATTTTGATATTAGAAACTGTGATTCCCAGGACTGTGTGATGCCCAACATATTCCAGTTATCAAAATGTTGATACTGTGTCTGAGATTTAATACAATATTGTGTGAGAGAGCAAAATGCTGTCTTAATATATGAAAATATATGAAAGTCTTGGGTTTGACTATTCAATTCCTTACCTGTGTAGGCTAATTGGTAGACTGTTGGCCATGTGGAAATTAACTATTTATAGCCTTTAAATATCCTTTAGCTGTCACAAGGCCCATCCATTTAAACTATAATCTATAGTGAATTCAAATCAAGCATCAGTATTCCCTTGCTGTTCCAAAGAGTAACACAGCCACCAGTAAGTTTAACGATTCTATGTTTTTCGCCCTTATTTTATTTACTTAAATGGTGTGAATGTTCTTTTACATCACAGACGATGGGTCCCCCTGCATCCAAATATGTACATCTATAAATAGGTTTCAGCAGCGGCACAGCTGGATGGATCCCGACAATGAATGCGGAATGTGTTCGTGGCAAGGTGTCCAAGAAGCCATGCGATCCAAAGCTAGGTGGAACCACCTCTGATAAGATGTGATTATGCCAATTTCACAGCACCCAGTGCCAGGTCTGGGGTGAAGCCGCAGTCTCAATGACCTCCCAGTGCCACTGGTTACATAACAACGTAACAGAGCGTAAGTGCGGTCAAGTGGCCTCCGGTCAGCAAAGAGAGAGAAAGTGGCTCCAGTTTAACAAACACATACAAGGAATTCTTGAGGCAAGAGTGAAAAGCGATGCGAACTTCAGACAGTGACGAGAATCGTTATCTGCCTTTCCGCTGAGAGGTATAGAGGTGTAGAGAAACGCAGGACCAGAATCTCCTATGTAATTAACTGTAGAGTGGGCAAGATCAGCCAGTAAAGACAGGAGCTGAAGTCCTTGAAACATCAATCAGTCAATCAATCTATGAAATCCTCAGGAGAGTAAACATGGGAAAGATCAGCTGTTGCCTGAAAGCCTTGGGAGAGATATATTATCCATGGTGCAACAAGCAGGTCCTGAAACATGTAGCACCATCTGCGAGTAGATCACCCAAGGATATCCAGCGAGGCAGGTCATTGTTTCTGTCAAAACAGTGAGATGACACAACCCCAGCTGAGAGTGACAATTGTGCTTCTCCAAACAGCACAAATAATAATAGATGAAGGTTGAACTAAAGAAACCAGAAACCAACTTAAGCTTAACCAGACACTGTCATTTCTGAAGCACTAACGCAGGTGATCACGCTTCAACTGACTGTTCTGTGGAAGGATCAGATGGAGTAGGCCAGCAAGAAAACAAAGGCCAAGTATGGGTACTTGGCGGACCGGTACCACAGACAGGGTTAGCGTACATGGTGTGTGTGTGTGTCCATTGAGGTGGGCTGAGGTGGGACTCTGTAGGGTCCGCAGTCTCCTGGGGGTCATACGCATGTAAGGAGGTCCAGAAAAAGCACCTCAGATAGGGTTTCAACATTGTGGATCAAGAGGCGTGATCTGTGCTCTACGCGTCAATACCTGCTGGGCTGCCTGGGCAAATGTGGCTGATATTGAAAGACCCAACGCATCCAGTGACCCCAGGTTACATCACTGATAATGGGTCCAAGTGCATCAGAAGATATATGTGTATATTAAATCTGAAATTGTCTATTGTGATGTGATATTTTTGATCAATAACTAAATTTCTGTGATATTACTCACACACACACACACACACACACATATATTTATATAAATAAAGGCTAATGAAATGAATATATGAATATATTAATTTCAGCACCCTGGACAGTTCAAATAACTGTTCTAAGTAATAATAATTGCTTTTTATTCGCACATATCACAGATTTCCATCAAGGTCTGAATGCAGATAAATATTATTTACTATAATTAAGCATTATCTTTTAGAGAAAGATTCTCAGTTTGACTTTGTTAAAGAAGTCAGTGGAAGAAGTCTTTTTATTAATTTATTTGCAAAACAATAGATAACTTGCAAGAACTGATTTAAAGCAGGGACAAGGCTGGTCAGTAAAACAGCAAGACAATGTTTTGCAAGAACTGCAAGAATTACAGACAAGAGAAGTTAGAAATTTCTTAGTAAATATTAGTTAATTAATCAATCAATTAAAGTGGCAATCTTGAAGATCTGTTTTGTTGTCTTTGGAGGCACCTATGGCGAAAAGCAGTAATTGCAGGTGTGTTTTTGGATGTGATTTGAATGCATGGTGGGAATGTCGCCACAGACACCCGGTTCTTAATACTCATAATACTGCAAATGCAAAGGCTTTCATCAGTGAGCCATAGACACAATCACCATTGTGTTACCTCATTTGGTGATAGATAGTGACTTAACAGACACTTATTTAAATAAAAATCTTCAGAGATCTTCGAGATTGCCACTTTAATTAATGAAATGCTTTTGCAAAATAAATGTGACATTACTCAGTTGAAATGTAATCATAGTGCTTCAGATTCAAATAACAGTCAGCTATGTCACATTCAAATTATGCATTTTTCCAGCAATGGGAAGCAGTGATGCAGTTGAAAAACAAGCAAATGCAGCTACCAGGCTAGTCAGTGTTAGCTAGCTATCTAGTAAGCAATATTAATTACATGTTTTGAGTTTGAGACTGTCTGACGAATGCCGATGGTTGAAACTGTGGGTTGTATTCATAGGAGGAACAATCAAGGCAACATAATACCTGAGTTTCATGTTAATGGCCTATTGTGAAAGGCTTTGATATGTAGTCTAGATTTTCATATGTTCAGGACATGCTTTCATAAGCCTGACTCAACCCAACTTGGTACAGACATAGAAATGGGGGTAAAGGAGAAAGGAAGCCAAGTCTTTGATATCACAGAATCTGCTCTTTTTCCTATGCTAAGTTTCTTGATGCCTTCCAAGGTAACAACAGAATATTAAATTACAGAAATCCCATATCTAAGTTGACCATGCCACACCTAAAACGATCTGCCAAAGCTTGTATGAGATAACAAGGTCCCAGTTGATAGTTCATTGATAAAATGCCCCACCACCCCATATGATTACATGTGCATATGCGAGTGCACAGTACACACACACACACACACACACACACACACACACACACACAAGTAAAAAAATAAAATAATAATGAATAAATAAATAAACATAAATATGTAAGTGGGAGGACTCCACAGGCAACTGCCACCAAATGAAACATAAGAAAGTTTAAACGATGTGTTAAGTTGTTTATTGCATGCGCTCCAGAAACTATTTTACCTGGATTTTTTTGTCAGGACTATTTAAGATATGTTTACCTTTAAGGCATTTATTGGTTTTAGTTTATTGTTTTGACCCACAAATATAATCCTAAAATTAACACCAAGTACCTTGGTTATTAAACACCTAACAGCACATGAATTTATCGCCGCTCTCTCCCTTTAATTATCACCTTGAGAAAAGTAATTAATTATTCTTTTTATTTGATAAACCACTGAATATTTCTTAAATACCTCCCATAACCACGAATCCTTGTCCTTAAGAACAACTATGTCATTGTGGTTTACAACTACCGGTACCTCATTATCAGTTTCCACAAGGAAAGCCTGTCTACTCAAATCTCATGACCATGCATTTGCCACCTACATTTTTGACTTTTAAACCCATGTTCTTAAGAACTCTACAGGGGTTTGATATATATAGAGATAGATAAAGAACCCATCGTGGTGATATGTGTATTACACATTCGTAAGAGAGCGCTTATATTGGTCACAAGCTCACGCTTCCCCTGTACACACAAGGAAATAGTTGGAATGGAAAGTTAGGCTCTTGAGAATACAACGCCTTGCTACATACTTTTAACCTGTGTTGCGATTGTATGCTACAATAACTATTCCATTAATATTGGGATAGTCATGTGGAGTATCCTGAGTGAGTTAGTGCATGTAAACACCATATCCCCTCTACAGTAACATGGATAAGCTTATATCCAGGTTATGAGAAACCCAAACGTGATCCTCGCGATAAGAAGATATCTGCCGGGTTACTGAGACATGTAAACAACTAATCCTGTTTACTGTTGGGTTTTGTTGACTGTGTAAGTTCCCCTTCTGTGCTGATATTCAGAATATCCTGTTTATACATGTACACAGGGATATTTGCCAACAGTATATATGAAGAGGCATATAAACAGCTTATGTGGAATTTGGCTTTAACCGGCATACAGGATAGTTTTAGAATACTGTATATATGTAAACACACTGTTTCATAGCTGGGATATGCCAATAATATCTGGTATACTGAGACATGTAACATAGTATACCAACTGTAGCAAACTTGGGTTTCATTATAGTGTTGGAAATATTATTTTTTTTCATACATCTTTACTTTGGATTGGAATGTGGAGAGACATAAAAAAAATATGTTGTCAATATGACCTTTACCAAAATCTCATCTTTTATGTGTTTGGATGTAAATATAGTCATCGAGGACTGATCTATATTAACAAGACAAGCATGTTCTTTTCTTAACTTCCAAGAGCGTCTGCTCCCCTAGAGGTTAATGACGTATGAAGTGTGAAAACTTCTTGCGATCGGATGAGTTCAATAGTGTTCTGTGTGGCTTTAATCTGACAAACATGCCCTATAGGCCGTCTATCACCGTTGGGCCTAATGCCTACTTGCATGTGTGTTCCTGTATGTACGTGCCTGTAATTGCAGAGTAATGATGACAATATGTTCAACTCATGCCATATTATTAGATTACATTTCCTGATCTTGGCAATATCGAAAAACATTCTGAAAACATTCAGGAAAGTGAAGTCTGAAAAATATAACATTTCAATCGACGTCTTCTGGTGTGATATATTGGGTTTTAGCACAAGTGTGAGAATTTAGAGGTAAACATTGGGATTATTTGTTTATTTCACTCTTTAGATAGCATTGAGGCATGGAATACTATATACTGTATATCGCAGCACTAACCTCATACATATTTTGCCATAAAGTGAAGTTAACCTACTTGATAAATGGTTATTTTTTCAAACTTTAATAAGTACTGATTACAGGTATGTAATGAATGTCCATCCGAAGGTAAATGGATAAATATAAACTTGATTCCAGTTCTGTTCATTCATTCAATTTTCCAGTCTTCTTTTCATCTTATTCAAAAGAAACAGGATGTCAGGAAGCATATTTCAAAAGATGTTATTTATGGAAAACAGCTGCATACAAATCTTCAATATAACCAACACAGAAATTCAAATGTTGAAAAAAATATATAATAACAACAATATTACTAATACTAATATTGATAACAACAAAGATACAAATAATAATAAAATGAATACCAATGAAAAATATAATAATAATAATTATAATAATAATAATAAAATATTGATAAATTCTTTCCTATCTTTAAACTCCTAGCCTAGCCTGACCTCTATTATGATCACTGGATCTGCCTGAAGGAGACTTCACTAATAGACATTTTTGGTTGCAATTAAAAACGGTCCCCATGAAGGGCCTGACATGTCCTCCAAGGCAAATCTCTAAGACCTAGGTCTTTTCTTTCGTCATTAAAGTGGTATTGCAAATGTTCTTAGCACATCAAGGTCAAGACCTCAGATCTCACTATTACATGCACATTATTTAATCCTTGGACTCCCCGGTAGTACTGACATGTACAATTTCTGTCATTACTGTGCCTGTAAGCCCTGGGATGGACCAGACTCAGAGATCCACTTGAGGTCCAGTTTTTCATTTAATGGCCCTGGGGAAATAGGGTTCAACTGGGCCTGAAATGTTACTATCAACGTGTCCTGTAGAGGAGCGTGTTATGGCTCTGTAGCTGGTCTAATCGATCACATTAGGGCAAAAGAAGTGGGAAGATCTGACAGGCGAGAAACATTTCAATACTGACGCAGCCTGTCTGAGAGCTTCAGGCACACTTCAGGAAATAAAAACGCCTTGTATCAGTCCTGTAAACAGGTGTGATTAGTCATAAAGCAGCTTATTTTGCAAAGGCTGGAAGCAAATTAGAGGCGATAGTGGGACATAATCAATGGTGTTTACCTCCTGGAAGTGTTAGTATATCCATCAGCAACGCTGGAGATGACCGAGGATCGCTGCTTCCCAGCTCACTATTGACAGTTTGAGGCAAACCTGGGGAAGGAACATTTTAAGACATAACATTCATTTCTGTTCTATCGATGACTGTCCAAGGCTTTCAAAATAAGTGACTATGAAAGGAAGCGCCATTAGTTTCTAGAGACTTGGCAAATAGGCATTTGAGAGAAATGCATATAGTTTATTCCATTATGGAATACATACGTATTTGTGACCTTCATTGCTGCAACATCTATATCTACTGTTTTTAGATACCATAAAAAAAGAGATCAATCAATATAGCTTGTTTTAATTGATCCCTGTAAAATGGAAGATGTGTAGGTACCCTGTGAAAAGCGTGTTCTGAAACCCGAAATATGA
>OMKK01029771.1:0-14767 GCA_900302305.1 Polymixia japonica | reverse complement strand
GGGGGGGGTTTGGCCCTCCTGGCTGCCTTGTTGGCCAGGCCTCAGCAGGAATGCTAACCTCAACCAAAGAGAGCACGAAAACAACAGAGTTCACAGGAACTACATGACTTTGGAAAGTTTGTAGTGCGTCACTGTACACATGCCAGGATCCATGACATGTAAATTAAACAATGAATATTTAGAATTTTCCCTATTTGGTTGGTGCATCATTTGATCAGCATGTTTTGCTATGATGACTGAAAGAAACAATCAAAGCCCGCACTGACCGGTAGGACCAATCCCCAAATACAATATTGCACAGACTTAGCTAACACCCTCAACAAGGATCCTAAAGTCTGAAATATTGCCCCTTGTCATCTAATTGTCATACTTGAACCAAAGTCCCTACCAACAGTTTAAAGCCACATAATGTATCTTATGTTTGTCTATTTCCAACAATCACACACATACACAGAGAGCAGGTTGGAAGCCATATTCCTCCAGCTGTGTTGTGGCTGAGGTCACAGTTAATGTCAGTTTCAAAAGGATTGAGAGGCAGTGGGCTAACCAGGTAAAGGGAATCTATCTATGGCCCAACAAAGACAAGGCAGTTGTCCCTCGGAAGAGCGACTAACGAGGCAGTGTAGTCAATCTAAGTTGGGGTTTGATACAATACCCTTTTTTTTACAACCAATTCAGTTTGCAAGGCCAACATAGAAAAAACATGCATCATATACAATATCATACACAAACTCAATGCATTTACAAGTTAACAATATTCCTGGTTAAGTTATCAATCCAGTCAGTCCATAAATGCATGTGGAAAGGCCAGTGCAAAAAATGACATGTACAACCTACTCAGCAGTAGCATATAAAACATTCATGACCAGTGTTGGAGAAAGTTACTTAAAGTAATTAGTTATTTTACTTTGTTACTTATTTTAAAAAGTAACAATTTGTGTTAGAAAGTTACTGCTTATTAAAAGTACTTTCATTACTCAATTCAACAAGCACAAATAAGTTTAGGCCCACGGTGCGTGTGTGTGTCTGTACAAGCTGGCTTACATTGCAGAAACATAGTTACCAACTTCAGTTATTTAATTTCTCTACAATGTTTAATTATAAGGTGCAACTTAGCTTGCAGAGTATAGTGATTTAGCTGCCTCCTCGAAATTTGCACTAACTGTGATTGCTCAACATCGCTAACATGTATGTTAGCTAGCAAGCTTACTTTGTTTGCATATCAACACAACAGCATAACTTGCATGACGATACTCGGTCAGCAAATTGTATTAGGCTAATCGTAGCTAACATCAGTCATACTCAACTGAGTTCTTCATGTGTAATCAGATTTAAAATAACAATAAATAAATAACAGTACTAACTCACAACCATCACCACTGCTAGTTTTAAAATAACTTAAAATTATGTCAATCAATACTAACTCATCAACATCACAACCACCCGCTGATACTGTTGTGAGGAGCCAGTTAATTCAGCAACTAAAACAGTGGGCAGGGGGATCGACAATGTGATTATTGATCTAACATCAGTTTTTCAGGCATACTTTTATTCCGCACCTTTCTAAAAGCTCTGTGGATGTTTTTGTTTTTTTAATTATTCATCTACATAAAATGTTATCAATATAACCTTTAAACATGGCCAAAGGTTCAAATAATGAGCTAAACGAATGATAAAGTAATCCCTGTGAGCAAAAAGCTCAGGCTTCAGACTGCTTTGAACGCTAGGTTTTTTTTTAACTTTCTGCATGAGCTGACGTCAATTCAGGACGGATTTCTTTATATGGTCATCTGCTCCAGGCAGTGACAAAAGTTTCCCGGTCAAAGACAATGAGGGAAAGATGATGCATGCACGTAATGATGATACAAGTAATAAGCAATAAACTATAACAGACGGTGCAGGGAGATACTATACAGTTTGGTGACAGAATAATATTTTAGCAGTTACGTTATTGTAGCTATTTCCTGACAGCAGATGTTTTCCACTTCAGTATTTTAGCGCATTTCCCACATGACTCCTGCTGTAGTCTTTGTTGCTGCTGATGTTCCACTCTCATATTCTGGATCGGATTCAAGCTCAAAAATGGATTCGGAATTAATAAGTTGCCATTTCCAATCAAGAACGAGAAATTATATGTTACTTAGTAGGTTTATAGTTTGCTTTCTGAACCTCCACACTGGCAAGAGGATGTTGGCCAATCAGAAGAAAGTGGGCTTTTAGGGAGGGGGGGGGGCTTAAAGAGACAGGACCTAATATGGCTTGTTTCAGGCAGAGGCTGAACAGAGGGGCTGCAGCCAGTATAAGATGAATGAGGACTTTTTTGAACCGTGAATCATGCAAAGCTACTCTGGTGAAGTCCCAGGATAAAGAGCTGGAAATGAGCATAATAGATCCCCTTTAATTTCAGTGCACTCATCAGTGCTTAGGGCAACTTCTATTGACAGGGGCATGTCAATTTCAGCATTTTATAATTCCAGGGTCAAAATTAATGTAGCCTATGCCTGATTTGTGCAGGCACTGTGCAAACCGTCCATGAGTGAGTGAGTGAGTGACCTGAAAGTCCTACTTTCTGCTCTAGCTGAAAAAACATGCTCTAGCAATACGGCTTATGCTGCCAAGTGCGTTGTTGATCATGCTATTGTTGTGATGTTAAAATGTGATGCGAGACAAATTGCAGTTTTTAAAACAGTAAGTCAATGTCATTGACATCAAGCGCCTAGGGTGTGTTTTTTATTAGCAGCTGCATTTATTTAACGCTGCAAAAAAACATTAGGCCTAATGACGATGACAGAAGAAATCCATCTGACAGAGGAAGTCCATCTGCGTGTTCATATCGTCATTATCTTTGAGAAAACAAACAAACATAGCCTAGGAAAACATCACTGCTCGCACAATCAACAGTCTTATTTAAAATAAAATAAAAAAAATCCATCTACTTCCAAAAGGCAAGAGGGCTTTTATTTATAGGTTAAAGTTCTACTGAGACTTACCTAGTGCAAATGTTTCCCGTGCCCAAAAGAAATGCGCTGAAAATGTAGGCCAATTCAAAGCAGGTAGCCTAATAATAACTGGGGCAGTAGCTTATTTACACATAACAATGTCAAATTATTTCAACAGAAATCGTCAAATGTAGGCTATAAATTCAACTTAATAAGCAAAAAAACATGTATAAGCATACGCTTACTGGGTACCACTCTGCAGTCTGTACGCACACAAACGGCAGCCAGAACAGTCATTAAACAATATTTTAGGCAGAGATCCACCAGTGACCACCAGCAACCTGCAGGGCTCGTGCCTAGCCTAAACAAAGATTGTGGAACAAGGCCGTGGGATTTTCATTTTTTCCTAGTTTTTTTGCAGCAACTAAAAATGAAACAATGCTAAAGAAAAATGCTGGTCCTGCAAAGCCTGCGCTCACAAGGACTGCACTGATGGAAGTGACTACTACGCTTGTCACTTTTTCACAACTGTGAAATCTGAATGCATCCATTGATTTGTACTGCTGCGTTTTAGAATATCCGAAGATGGCACAGACAAGTTCTTTTAAAATAAATGTTTGAGTTAGTTTTGCCATCAACCACTACATTAGCAAGCCTACCTTAAATCAGTTACAAATGTGCTACATCAGTTACATTTTGGACCGACAAGATTTTTAACATTCACAATCATAATATTTTTTTTAGGAAAAGCAATACTTTTATTCTGCACCTTTCTAAAAGCTCTGTGGGTGTTTTTTTTTATTATTCGTCTACATAAAAATGTTATCAATAGGACCTTTAATGAATAGTTTTTTCACATCAGAGAACACCAGGCTATTATGAATCACAGAGACAGAAGGACAAAAATAACCAAAGGAATACAAAACAGAAACAGAGTTGGGAGAGGGCAAGGATATTGTATGTACAGAGTATGTTCTTCAGGTTTCTCAGATGCCTTACTCCCATGGTTCTGAAATCTATACTCTTTTGGATCCTCCTAGTTTGTCTCTGTGACAAGCAGAAACCAGGCCTCACCTTTATCCTCACCTCTTTGGTCACAGTCAAGGATTCACTTTCCTTTTCACCATGGGTAGTCCCCTAAGCAAAACACAACGACTGAAACTAGATTAGCATGAGATAACTCATCAAGTGCCAAAATGGTCATATTATATTATAAAATCAAAATAAGCTGTTCTTTCAAATATGAAATCCACTTCCATTAACTGTATAGTGGACTATTAACAGTTTAATGGGCTATCAGTGGGGCAACTAACAGAACAGCAGAATCTCTCTTTTTGCCAGGCTGACACAGCTGATAGGGCATCAAGTATATTACCACTGAATTTGTCTTTGACATGATGTGAGCATCTGGAGGGAAGAGAGCAGCTGCGCTGTTGATTAATTGATTGGGAAAGATACACACCAAAAGCGAGTCGAGTCGAGAGGAGTGGAGTTGAGTTGAGCCGGTTCTATGCGGTGGAAAAGTGGCTTTTGACTCTCTATCTCAGCTCGATTTGTCATTTCTTTCTGCATCCAACCGGCATTATTTTCCACTCACCCATTTACTTATTTTTTGTAAATAGTTTTATTTATTAAACAGTCTACTTTTTCACCGACAACCTTTTGTGTGTTCTCCCTCCTATGTTTGTCTGAACTGTGAGCCAGTACATGACAAGGGTGAATTTTCTGGGTCGGAATGAAAGCAATCCTACAGAATAATCTTCATTTGGATGATAAATTTCAGCTTTCTGCGAGTCCATACAGTAAGCCTCTAATTCATTGGTAATGGAGTAGCTCCAGGCTGTACATCAGTATGACATCACAGATTATAGTGCTGGTCCATGGGTTTTCTCACAAATACTGATCAGATTGCCTAGGGCTTTCAGAAAAACACATTCATACAACATTCACATTTTAAACTCAGACAGACTGCTTTCAGTCATTATTCCCTTTGGCCATGTAACAGATTACTAGATTGTTTCAAATCTAGATAGTCTTGTGCTATTAAACAACATCAATTGTTTGATTATCAACCCTCTCAGACAGGACTCTATCCATCTAAAAATTATACATATACTTATTGTTGTACTGCACTGTTTGTCCCTGCTGTATGAGTATTAAGTCCTTAACACTCTGCCTGAGGAACTTAGGCTGGCAAATTCACTATCATCTTTTAAATCACTTCTTGAAATTAACTATTTTTGCTTTTACATAACATTTTTTTACTTTGCCCAGTTTTTAATCTTGTGTTTTTTCTATTTTTATTTAATTACATTAGATCTTTTAGCTACTTTTTCCTTTTTAATGTGTTTCTCAATTATTATCTCATAATATATTGTATTATTCTAGGTTTTATGTCTTTTAGTAAAGCACATCCATGCTGCTTTAAGTGCAATATAAATAAAGTGTATTTAAATTATGATTATTATTAATATTATTAGAAAGGTCTTGGAAAAAAAGAGATTCAAAAGACACAAATCTCAGACAGACCAGAACAATCATACCTGTAAAAATGTGAATTCATAAACTGAATGTCTCTTGCTACAGTATGCTTCTTTCGCAGAACAAAAGAATGACAGCTTAAACATGTGGCTATCAAGCAACCGGCATCTTCATTGCCAGAATCAGGTTCTGTGTGGACCAGTAACGCAGCAAGCATGAAAACAACAGTGGGCCTCTGTTCCCTCGTGTGGCCCGCGACTGCAGATGTTCAAGCAGTGCGTGTTGGCGGCGCGTCATGTCCACGCGTAAGTCTAGACATGTAAGAGTCCAACAATCGATTCAGCCACATTAATAATTCATTGGAGGAATGAGAGAAGAAAAAATGTGTCATCTTCTAGGCGGTCCAGGACAGAGCATGGCTCATGGCAGAGGAGAGGAGCTGAGCCAAGAGGAGAGAAGAGCAGAGCAGAGGAGTTGAGCCAGGGACATCCAGCGCCGGGGTAGACGGTTCCACACAAAACAGCAGAGCACAGCACTCTCTGCACCTCCATCTTTAATGTCTTATCCGCAGGCCTGACAAGAATGACTGAAGTAAACATGGATTCTTAGTGACAGCTAGTTCGACAGTGGGGCCGAGGTATTGAAATAGCAACCACTGTTGGTGCTGCTGCAAATGTAGCATCGCAGTAAGATTTGAACGAAATGAAGTGAAAATGAAAAAAAAACCTGGCTCATGAGGGTACAGTAAGATTGAGTTGGGCCAAACAGAGACAGAGAGAACAGAGGGGTATACTACAAAGGGAGCTTAACATAATCAGGCTTTATTTGCAATAGCTGGCTTCACAAAACCTAACATAGGCATCAAGACTAAGCGGTATCACGAAGGTGATTATCAACTTGCTCTGTTAACCCAGGTTTCCTCAACTCAGCTATGAGAGTGTTCACATAAAAGGGGTCTGCATTAGATAACCAATCATAAACATGGACAATTCTAGAACCACTTTCTGGAACAAACTATTATATTGAAAAGTTTTGAACAATTTAAAACTAGGGATGCCCCCTGAAACCCAGTTCTAAACGGAAACTGGTTCTAAATTAGGAAAACCTGGAGTATTGATAAGGTCCAATGTTGTCGGTACTGGAGAAAATAGGGAGTGAGAGGTGTTCTCATGCACACAGAGCCTCTCATCATCATGGCGGAGAGAACTAAATGTTCTTAAGTCTGCATACATTTTACTCCAGTCGATGACGACAACGCTCGTTGTCACAAGTGTAATAAAATCTTTGCCAGTAAGGGAGGCGATACAAGCAATTAATATAAATCTGCAGAACTGCACAGTTTTCCACTGCTTTGCTTACAGTCCTCCATCTCTCATAGTCCCAATCTTCACCCTTGTCCACTGCAGATATGCCGTACCAGAGCTGTAGTTCACTAGGCTAATAACAAATTATTATGAATAGGCTAATAAATGAAAGCTAATTGCTTAGCTAATTGTTTAGCTACAAATATATTTTAAAGATTTGGCAACTTTTTGTAGATTGTCATGCTGAGGCTGCAGCCACCATACCCAGCCCACCCCTCCTCCCTCTACTAGTGGTCCCAGCCAAGTCCAAAGTCCCTTCACGCTAGCAACTA
Source organism: Polymixia japonica (assembly GCA_900302305.1). Classification (NCBI taxonomy): domain Eukaryota; kingdom Metazoa; phylum Chordata; class Actinopteri; order Polymixiiformes; family Polymixiidae; genus Polymixia; species Polymixia japonica. The sequence goes on along the minus strand of OMKK01029771.1, from coordinate 7,711 downwards.
GAGGGAGGATGACAGAGGAGAGGGTGAACATCAGTGAGATATTATAGTCTATAATAGTGACTGATTTAAAACATTACTGCTGTTGCTGCTGAAGAAAGAATATTTTGTTATACAAGAGAATAAAGCAATGTTGATTATGTTCCTAATGATTTTTGTTTCTTGCAAATGAATCAAAAGAACCGATAAGAGTATTGATAAGAGTAGTAGTATCAATAAAATCCTAACGATACCCATCCCTGTTTAAAACTATTGTTACTAGGGTTGCAAATTTTGCCAAAGTTTTCTGACTGTTAACCGAGCCTTATTAATCGGTTAATAACTGTTAACTGATAACTGATCAGTCTTAAAATCCAACGGCGACGTGGTCTGTTGACAAATTGAGACGATCTGACTGACATGTCTGGGTTTCGCATTATTACAATATGGGTGCTCACATGCAAAAACAATATTTGGTTTAAAAGAAGACAGATAAAGCTTCAATAATCTATGAGAAACTCAAATGAAAACAGTATAGGATAAATAATATTCACTGTTGATCACTGATTTTTGGTAGAAACTGTCCAGATTTGGCTACTCTTACGCTAGTTAGTTGAGTTTATTTGAGGTTAGTTAGTTGAGGTTAGTTGACCACCAGAATGAAAGATGGAATGTGTTACTAGAGCAACATGGAGCCTTTGCTTTGCTTAAAATTGCAAGACAGCATCGCATAGCAATTCCTCAGAAAGAAAAATCCCATGCAGAGCTTCTTATTCTAGTTTTGTGGCAGACTAGACTAGAAATTAACTGTTTAACTGGCAGGATTGATCAGTCAAATGTTGTAATGGCAGTTAACTGTTAACATCCCTAATTGTTACTGTAAAAAGTAGTGCTGTTTCTGCTGCTAAAGCCAGGGAGGAATGTTGGGGGAAAAATGCTGGTTGTGTAAATGTACATTAATAAGCACTGCCCCATCATTAAGGCACAAGCTGATATGACTTGTGATAGCAAAATTCTCCACATCACCAATGGAATTCATATGTGTGCCTATAGCAAAGGAACACAAAGCAATGCATACTGTTAATTGTACAGTAAGTGATTCAATGCATTTGTGATATAAGGCTGAAGAAGCTTGCATGTATATGATATCCCCTCAGCTGAGAATTTATAACTTTCGTACAGATAATAGTCAGATCTGGGGAAGGCCAGCAGGTTTTGGTCTCTAAAACACAATTATGACTGCAAAGAGACTCTTCTACTATCTGCACACCTATTTTTTTATTGAAAAGATATAATACATAATCCAGGAATATACACATATAGTCTTTTGCTCCCGTTAAGCAAAACTATGCAAAATAACAAAATTGCTTAGCATAATTATGCTGACGACACCCACATTTACATAGCTCTTTCACAGAGTGACTATGGTCCCATAGATTCACTGCTTCAGTGCATTAAACAAATCAATGATTGGATGTGCCTGAATTTCCTTCAACTAAATAGAGACAAAACTGAGATAATTGTCTTTGGCGCCGATAAAGAAAGGCTGAAAGTTGGTGCTCACCTTGAATATTTCTCTCTCTCTCTCTGCACACTAAAAACCAGGCCAGAAATCGTCATTTCTGGATTCAGATCTAAATTTTAATAGCCACATCAACTTAATAACAAACTCAATTATCATCTTAAAGCAAGAATTGGAGGATTCATGGCCAAACAAGACTTAGAAAAGCTCATCCGTGCCTTTATCTCTAGTAGGTTAGACTACTGTAATGGTATTTTTTTCAGGGCTACTCAAAAAAGCTCTCAGACAGCTACAGCTTATTCAGAATGCTGCTGCTAGAGTTCTAACTAAAACTGAGAAAGCTAAACACATCACACCAATTCTCAGCTCTCTGCACTGGCTTCCATTTAGTCAAAGAACTGACTTTAAAATACTGTTGCTCGTCTACAAATCACTCAATGGTTTAGGACCAAAATACAGCTTTGACTTGCCCTTGCAATATGAACCCTCTAGACCCCTTAGGTCATCTGGGACTGGTCAGCTAACTACTCCCAAAGCTAAAACTAAACATGGTGAGGCAGCATTTACACATAGCTGGAACAAACTTCCAGAAGATCTCAGAAGTGCCCCAACTCTGGCCACTTTTAAATCTAGGCTTAAGATCTTTTTGTTCTGCACTGTTTAACTGTTTCTTCAATTTGAATTTATTATTCTCTCTTTTACATTCTCTTTTTATTTGTTTTTATTTATCTTATTCTGTATTTCTTATCTAATATTTTGTGTAAATAGACATAAACCTTGGGTAAAGCCTTGTGTATGAAATGTGCTGTAAAAATAAACTTGCCTTGCCCTCTTTTTTAAGTATAACATGAACAGTAAGTAGCCTATGCCACAGTTACTGATTTGAGCGAATTTAGTGTTTTAAGTTATAATTTCCATGCATCTAATTCCACGGTATCCTCAATGAATGGTGATGGTCAAGGCAGCGCTTTTATGTTTCATTCAGAAAGCCTGAACATAACCTGCCCCAGAGCAAGTTAGGTGTGCATCATAAGTTACCATAGTGATATACCCTGATTAAAAGTAAGACGCCATTCTGATATCGAAAACTCAGGGTTTAGTCTTAATTTATCTTACTAACCCCATAATCTCGCTCCGTAGTACACCCCTCAGGAGCATGCACTGGAAGCTTTGTCTAATACAAGCAATACTATGAGAATAAAAAGGGTCCCATTCATTTTAGGAAAGCATACCTTAGGTCCTTGGCAGGACATTATCGATCTAACAGGTACACTAACTGTCAAAAGTCTCTCCTTAACATAAGTCATGCCATTATGAAAAAAATAAAGTCTATTTTGGGGGAAATTGTGCCAAAGTACCAAACTTTGCACACACTTGAAGGAACACATGAACAATGTTTTCACAATAGGACAATTGGAAATTACATCTTTGTAAAGAGATACAGATAAATATTCTCTTAATATATCCATATTCCCTAGGAATCGCATTTAAGTTAATTCCGAGTCAGAAGCAATGAAAGAAGGTATGCTTACAACTTAACGTTTTAATACCACATTAGACTATTACATAACTGTAGATTCAAAATGCTACTTAGAAAGTGCCTGTTGTGTACAACCAGGCACTAAGATGTTTAGCCTCATCTATACATCACATACAAATCAATCGCCTTGTCATGCTCAAAACTTGTACGAGTATAGTGTGACAGAAGATGATCTTTGAACAGAATAACCTAATGCTCCCTCTACATAATAGGGCTGTTGAGTATTCTAAATTCGATTATATAATCGAAATAAATATTATTATATAATCAAATTGTTAAAAAAAAAGGTATTCGATTGTGAAAATTAATTTACAATTGTGAAAAAAAAGGAGCACTACCACGGCTGTCTGCCTCGCGAATTCTCGCGTGGGCCTGGGAAAGCACTGCATGACGGACAGGACTCACACAACGTCACTTTCATTGATTGAAAATGAAATGTAGGTCAAGCTGAAACTAGAGAGAGTGATTTGCACTCTGAGCGATCTAAAAAGCCCTGTTTGGAAATACTTTGTATTTTGGTCAGTAGATACTGAATAATGAATAGGCTAGAGACAGAAGTTTCATGCACTGCAGGTCCCCAATGGTTTGATTATTATTTCCCATTTCATGTCAAGGAAAAGATAATTGTTGTTCCATGTTTATCACAGCACAGCTCGCTCGGAGTGTTAAATGTCTATATACGTTCTATATACCATAAAACTTCAATTAATAGCCCGGGCTTTTATTTACTTCAATCAGTGAATACAACCGGCCTATATTTGGGACAGGAGTCGGGACCTTTAATTCATTTCGCACAAAACTCTTGCTCAGCAAATATGTAAAAATACTATCACATTGTTTATTTAAACGAGTATGAATATTACATAACCTATAAAAATTAGGTTATTGAATAACATATCAATTACGAATCATTCATTTGATCTCGCTCCAAGAGACAGCGCTTTCTCAGTTCTCACTGCAGCACCAACCACAGCGCAGAAACAGGGAGAGAAAGAGAGAGGTCTACAGTCTTTAAATGAAGTTTTACGATATAGGACATTTCTTTATTTTGTAATGTGTAGGTATGTAGCATGTATGTTTATGTTGAAATAAATATACCTATACAAGTAGTTGTTTCTTGTTGTATTGTATTGGTTTGCCCTCGTATGGACATAATCCGCAAAAATAGATATTCGAATGGTTCAAACCTATGTGGGGTTTTTTAGAAGGAATAATCGAACGTCATTTTTGGCCAATTTTGACAGAACTACTACATAACTACATCAACACATTATCCAATTGCTAGACAAAACATTCTGTGCTGTATTATATTTAGAAGGCTGATACAGAGAAGGGGCCAAGCCATTTTCAAACTTGGCAACCAGAGTAAGGTCACTGTGCCAGTAAGTAGAAAGAAAGAGCTGCTTGTACTTGGAGGTTTGACATCCTTGTGTAATCTGACGCAACCTTGCTAATGTTGGACCCCAGAGTGGAGTGGAAGCTGGAGAATACTGCTGCTCCGCACCTCCCCACTCACTTCGCTGCTGCCTGTATTAAGTAAAAATCAAGCTTCGGAGGAAGCAGCAACATCGGCACATGGAGTAAAGGAGGAAAAACCTGGTGAATAACTGGCCCATTTATTCACACGTCATCCATCCTAATATCTCAACCAGCTGATGTCTCCTGTCAAGGATGTCTCTGAAAACAAAAGCCCTCCCCTACAGAAACGAAGCATGGACTGTGTTTAGAGAAAAAGGAGATGTACATGCATTAAAACTTTATCATTGACACTTACTCACAGCTACTCGGAGGGTTCATGAAAAACAAATCAAACTGCTTCTGATACTTTTCATCACTTATTAAACATTGTCCAATGGTTTGACTCTGGGTCATTCTCAGGTAGCAAACAAACAAGTTTGTTTTTACTCAGCGATATGATACAGTAATGATATTCTATATTTACTCTAGCTGGTGAAACTAGGCTGCGGTACAAGACCAAAATATCAATCAAGTAACACAAAACATCTAATGCTGAGGCAATGCCGAGGTGGGAGGGTACAACTTGTTAACTATAGATTTTAAGTAACTATCTTACCGTAATCTCCCTCATTAAAACTAATTGTGAAACTGGTTTTGGTTATAAGCTGTAATATTCTTGTTGCATTTTTGTCTTCCATGAGCTGAACTTATTTGACTCTTGGAGCATTAAGCTCCGCCAACTTCGATTTTCTGCTAATTTCCATATTATGTTTTGTCCACTAATCTGCCATTATCTGAAATGCAGCATAGTGAAACCTTTTAAAAATCGGCTCAATTATTCTAAGGGGTGATAGATTGCTGTAAGAAAAAATCCACTGGTGAATATTCTTGTAGCAGCACCCACAGGCCATCAAAGTGAAGCAGCGCTCGATTGATCTGACGTTTGAACCTACGTACCGAGATACCATCGCCGCTGGACTCATGTCGTTTGGTACAAGCGTCTCGCCGAGCCTGGCGATTTTGCCCCTCGGTCCGCTTCGGGACGATGTGCCAGGGGGTGCTTGGCCCCCTTCAGAGCTGCTTGGAGCCCTAGTTATTATTATGTTTCTGATTCCCGGCACCAAGCATGAGTGGCTAGCCCCAACATAGTGCCCCCTACGGGCCAAAAAGCCGAAACAGTTTGAACAAGCGTAACTTTTTTCCAGTTGTACCCAGAGTCTTTAAATGTGGTACAGACATGCATCTCCATGAGCTGAACATTTTTTCCTCATTAAGCACTGCCTGCTTAGATTTTCTGCTAATTTACATATTATGTTTTTTGGTCCACTAATCTGTAATTATCTAAAATTCCGGACAGTGACAGTTTCTAAAAATCAGCTCAATTATTCTAGGGGGGATAGCTTGCTGTAAACAAAAATCCATTCTCATGACCAAAGAATTACCAAACCAGACTTGTTCTGTCCTGTGCAGGTTTAAGATCATATGTCCTAACTCAGGAAGATAAGAAGGGAAGGGGGCTCCAAGTTTTTCCCATAGCTCTTAGGCCTAATTCACAAGATATGCAGATTCTCTTGTCTTTCCCAAACTGTTTCCAGATGTTTCTGTGCAGAAGCAGATTAATAGCCCAATTTCCCCCTTGCCAGTGCTTTCTGGCCTTCAGACTTCCTCCTCATTAGAGTGGCCACCTGAAGAACTAGAGCATTATCTTGTTTTTTATCAATTTTGAGCACCTGAGTATTTCTGAAAATCTCTCATTACAGAAACCACATTAGGTGCAGGTCTGATTGATTAGACAGTGAAATGTTCTTATTTTAATATCTTTGTTTTGTGTTCTTGCAAGAGAACCACTTGGCTTTTATTTATTCATTTGTTTATATGCTTAAATGTAGTTTAAATTCACTGAAAGATAGGATCTATGGCAGGGATGGCGACTAAACATCTTTCCTCCCCACCAACAAAATATTTGGTCCTCCCCAGAGATGAAGTTGTTGCATTTTTTCACGTTAGAGAAATCATCATTTTAACGAAACACACTGCAAAATGCAATTGAATTGTGCCGGACAGATTTATTGCTCAGAAATAATGAATCCTAACAGCAAATAATGGCAAATATTCCCAATATCACGTCTTGGTTAGGATCAAAATGATAAAGAGCATTGGCACATGCACATGCAGTCTATGTCCTGGGCTGTATGCATTTTTAATATGTATCGTGACAAAAACAGTCTGATACAGAAGTGTACCAAAGAGAGTCATATTATCCACTCACCTTCAAGCAAAGCAGCATCGAACAACAGAAACTCGACCCAGAAGAAACTGTCAAAAGGTCGATTTTAACATCTTCTCTGATGTTTTTGTGTGGAATATTCTTAACCCTGCCAACTGAAACATCCCTTTCATCGTGTGCGGTACAACTCCAAAGGCTGTCAAAGCAATTGCTGACTCCCATCTTCTTTGTACCGTCTGAATGTGCCTTCGTTAAGTGGGGGCATTATGGCCTTTGTGATATGTGTTGAATATTCGCTGCTCTCTCATCAGGCCTATAGCACATTAAAATGCAACAGTCACATCGAAGGCCATTACCACATACCAACTGTAAAGAAAGATTTTTCAACAAGCTGGTTCAGTTCGTCTGCCTGGCTCTCATACACAAATGTCTTGTCATGATTTTGGCTGTCCGTGCAGGTTTTGTACAGTTAAAACGTCAAGGTCAAGTAATGCTCAACCCCTTACATGTCAAAGATTTCCAGACCTGACAGCCCCATACATTTCTTTAGAGGATTCCATATATTATCTTTTTGATGCAATTAAAAATACAGCTTTTCATGTTATTAGAATAAAGAATAGATAGATTAGATCTATATATTATTTTATATATATTATATACCTATAAATTAGATAGAATAGCGCACCTTAAAGCATAGAAGCCTATTGAATTATCACTGTTCTTTCAAAATACATCTGAGATTGCAACAGCAGATTCAAAGTAAGATTTTAAAACCATTTTATCTTTAATTGAAATGGGGATACAAATAATACAGTACAATAAGTTGATATTATCAACCAGTTAGTGTAGTTTCTGCAAACATAACTCATAAGTAAATAATGGCTGTGCCAAGCTCCTTACAATGTTCTCTCGTCTAAGAATTTGCCTCCACTCCACCGTCTAACTCTTTCCCTGAAAAACGTGCCCCCATTTTCTCCCCTTGTTGACC
>OMKK01029770.1:0-15963 GCA_900302305.1 Polymixia japonica | reverse complement strand
TTGAGTACAGCGGATCCACAGATCCCATTCACCTACATACATCCTCCGCTTTTTCACCAAAGCTCGCCCTCTTCCACCTTCTCTCGGCAGCTTGTTGTGTCAGAGTCTTTGCCCCTCCCAAATCTGGTCCATGTGTCGAATTTGGCCTCAGGCTGCTGGCTCTGGCACACTGATCTGGCACACAGACCGTGTCCCACGGGCTGTTCAATGACTACGGAGGGAGCTTTGGTGATTGTGTGTGTGTGAGATTGTGTGTGTATGTGTATGTATGTGTATATGTTTGGGGCAACAAGGACTTGTGAAGAGCTGTGTTTTGGTGAATTGTGGGTTCGGGCCCTGCCTCTCCGGAGTTGACCATTGCCGGTGCGAGATCAGATCCTCAGATTCGTCTCCTTTCTGAGCTCCTGACAGTGTGGCTGGAGGTGAATACTGCAGCTCCTGTAACACCCAGGGACCAGCAATTCATTACATAATGGAAGAAGAGGTGCATTATTGAAGATCCACCAATTTTGTAGTGGGGGGGGGGAACAGCATGACTTGGACAGGATGTGATGTTGCACACAGGAAGTGAGGGGGCGGGGCATAGGATTCTGTCTCCACCTTGCATCTATGAATGTACCCTCCAGTGTGAACGTCGCAATCGCAAAAAAATAGACATATATATATATATATATTATAAAGTAAATGCATATGTAAACACACTAGGACAAAAAAGCACGAGAGCTAATCAAACTGTTCATTGCCGAGATTTTTTTAAACGTTTTTAATGATAGTAATTTGTTGCTACGTCTACTTCTATTTAACAAATAATGGCAAATTTGAAGGTTGATACTAACAAAGGGGAAGGAAAAATACAAAAACCTAAAAAATGTGCAAAACAAAAATATCTAAAAAACAAGTAACCAGAAATCTACTTGACCTAAGTATCCTTTGCAGATGTCTGTGGGTTTTTCTTAATGTTTAAGTTAATCACATCACTTCCCTGCTGCAGACGTTTTCTGTGTAGATTCACAGAGACAATCTGTAACCTTCCATGTGACCTTCACAGCACCTGGTTCCATTGATATATATACACACACTCTTACTGTACACAGACACACACACACACACACAAGAAAGAAGACCTTACATTTGAGACAGGATCTGCTCTGATTAGCACAGGCAAGGTGCCAAGGGTTGCATGATGTCTCCAGTGTTCACCAGCCCATTGAGCACTGGGCATGTCCAATCGAGCAGCCCGGGCAATCGCAGGTTGGTCTGCGAGAAGCTTAATTGACCAATCAAAACCGTCGGTTTTGCAAGTTAAACACAATCGTGCCCGGGTGCCAATCGGATCCAGGCGGGTAACATCTCTGATGACGTCATACCTCTGTCACTCAGCCGTCCAATCAGACGCACCCCTTGACGGTGACATGGTGGCATCCATTATATCAACACAGGACTTGCTTCTGTTTACTTTTTTTATTGTATAGTCAGTTTGTTTGTTTATAAAATGATTGCTTGCTGTGGAGTGGTGAGAGGAGAACACTGACTCTTCTTTCAGACATGCACTCTGAAGTCTGCAAACGTTCTTGTTTGAGTATATTTATGTTTGTAAATACATATACACAGAAACGCTCATGTACAAAAAGGCTCTGTGGTACACCATCTTTGGCAAAAAAAAAAAAATCCACTTCTTTCAGTAGTGTACTGTTTGTTTTTTTTGTTTTCCTATGGATTTACGGTAGTATTGATACTGTGATTATGGATTTTGTTCACTTGATTAATAGAGGACTACACATAGAGCTGTGCTGAGTGGTGTTGAGGAAATAATGGACAAGGAGAAATAGTCAGAGAAGAGGTTCAAACCAACAAGAACCTTATAGACCCTCACAAGACACTACTGCAACACCTCCAGCTCCACAGTAATACTAACTAGGGCTGGTAAGATTCTTCACAATATGGTGACGAGATGATTTAAAGAAAAATAGAAGAAAAAAAAGTAATTAAAGAGTTTTTTTTATTTATCTAATTTATGGACCAGGTTTGAAGGTGTTGATAACTTGACTGCTTATGATTCTGTCATGTTGAAGTGCTCCATTCTCATGGTGGAGCCAACTTGAGTCTGAACTGCTGTAAAAACAAACATCTGGTATAGAATGGACTTTATCTCTGCTTTCTATTTCTATTAAGACATTTCCAGTTGTTCTTGCCATCACATCTCCATCCATGATAATACTGTATAGTTTCTTTAGCAGCCCTCACACTTGTTTTGTTTCATTTTTAAAAAGAAACTTGTATTTCCTCTCGGTTTATAGACGCAGCGCTGTATTGCATACATAGAAAATGTACAGTATGAAAGTAGGTGGAATTTTTATCAGTGGTTGAAGACCCATGCGGTCCATGCTTGCTATTTGTAATTTAACACAAAGGTTTCTGTCGTTGGTTTTGCATTGTTAATTTCCAGTTTTTGAAGCTTGCTTTGATAGTGCCAGTGATGTGCTGATATACTTTTTTGGTCTTTGGCCTTTTCTACAGGCGACTTATCCTTCATTCTCATTAAGGGCTATCACAGTGCATCAGGCAGACAGTGGGGAGTGGGAGTATAGGACCACAGTGAACCAAGTCATCCACTAACGCTTGTTTATAAACGGAGATTATTTTTGTCCTGTAAGACTCGTAGGCAAGGTGTTAATGCAAACATAAGGTGTGTACAGAGATGACCAATACTTGGCAGTTTGTTATATATTTGTTCTTGAATTGGCTCAACAGTGAATCAAATGAACCCAGTCTGTGGCTCTCAGACAGAGAAATGTCCCCCTAATGCCCTCTGTTCTCTGGATTCTGTTTATTTCATGGCGTTACCTTGACTAGAGTGAACTTGATTCAGGTTATAAACACTACTATCGAGAAAAGGACACTACTAAGACACCACAAAGTATTGAGTGTCGTCGTCCCCCCCCCCCAAAAAAGTGTTTGAGCCATAGCTGATGGCTAACGACACTTAACTGCCATTTTGTCTGCTTAAAGCTAACACTAAGCTAGTGCTGACCAAGCAGACAGCCAACCGTATGACAGAGAGGTCTGTCACAGAGAGGTTCTGCATGGCTCGGCATGCCAGTATTAAAGTGGAATGGATAATGTCCCCCGTATGGATACCCAAGTATTTCAGTGTTTTACAGTAGTGTGAATATTTACCAGGCGTTGTGTGCGACTTACTTTAATGGTGGCATACACCGTGAGAAACTTGGCACTACAGATCCACGGTACATAAGGGCTGACTGGCTGGTAGTTTGGGTTCCGTGGTTTGGTGCAGCCCTCCATTGCGCAATGTGTTTTTGACACTTTCTCTCCAAGTTTGAGCTGGAAAGAGGCTAGGCAGTCTACATGAAACTTGATCCCCTTTTCATTCTTCAGTGGCATCCTTTCCTCGTCAGTTTGTCCTTTTGAGCACTGATGGTGAAAAGACTGGATTGATTTTTTCACTGTAACATTTTCCCTTTTATTGCCTTTACTTTTTCTTTTTTATTTGTCTTCATGAAGGAAATGAGACTGAATGATGAAGGCTGTTTTTCGGACTAGGCGGGACCTGTGCCGCTACCTAGCATGCTCTGTTATCATTGGATGACTGGAGTTGCATGAAAAACTTTCCTGTGGGCCTGTTGGTACTCTGAGAGGCAAAAGGTGGAATCGTATTTTTGGAGATGAACATGGAGTTGGTGCATATTCAGAACTTAAAGCTTGTTTCCTTTTTTTTCTAATTTAGTGCTTTTTGTTTTTTCTTCCTCTTATCTTTGTATAAGAAAACATTACCGGAACACTATTGTATTTAGGACCACTTGATTTTTTTTTTTTTTTTTTTTTTTTTTTTTAAACTAATGAAACCTGATGGTCAAATGTGTAGTGGTGTATAAAATGCTGTTTTTTTTTTTCTTTATTTTGTATGTAAACCAAATGTAAATGATGTATTATATTGAGTGTGCCAACCCCACTCTCTAGAGCCAGGCTCTCTCTAAGTGCCAACGCTGTGGTCATCATCAATGGACCCTCAACTGAGACGGTCCCCCTTTTTAAAAAAAAAATCACAAAAAAAAACACACCAGAGACTAAACAAAAGATAGATGATTAAGTACACACAAAAAAAGACTTTATTCTGTATTTAAGATTGAAGATTTAAAAGATAATCTGCTGTTTTTTAAGAAACTGTAATTATAATTGCATGTACTGTTTATTTTGTGTTGGAAGTTAGGGCTTGGATGTATTAATTGATGCAGAGCCCTTGGCGAAAGGGTTGAATCAGTTGGTTATCGATTATTGATTTACATTACTCTTGCCATATTTCTTTGTTTTTTTATGTTTCATGTATTCGTTTCAACCACTGTTGCCTGATCCTCATTCAAACATGAACATGACTTATGATCATTGCCGCCTTCTAAGAGAGAAACATAATGACAAGGTATCTGTTTTAAATTGAAATAAATTTGTTCCTATACTTGCTGATGGTGTGTGTGTACAGTGTGATTCATGTCTGTTGTCTGTGTTTTAGCGGTTAGCCATGAAATCAAGGATTCTCAAGAATGATTTGAGATATTAAAGAGGTTGCCTGCTGAATTAGTGAATTCTTGCGATGTCCTAGGCAGTACAGCATAGATCAACCAAATATACATGCTCTCTATTTATTTTCCATTTTGTTTGACGTGGTGTATGTTCTCAGAAACAATTACTACTACAGATGTGGTTATCCAAGGTTTCATGTTTGTTGGACACAAGATGACCAGTTATTCCTTATTATTCCATTGTCTTTGATCTAACAGGCCAGATATACTTTAGAGTCTGGGTATTTACTGGTTAACAGTCCTGCAGTACCTGATTTTAGAGCTAGCCTAAGGGCAAGACCTAAAAGTGGTCTTGGGACCGCTGGTGGGTCTCCACATGACAAAATATCTATGCCTTTTAATGAGCCAGGGATTTAACTAACACAACATTTCTGGCTATATCATGATGAAAATAATCTCTTCGTCTTTCTCGGACACAAATGCACTTACACCCTGGATTTGGGTGTTTAAGAGCATTTCAGGATACTTCCTGCTCAGCCATGCATGCCATGCACTTCAAAACTGCTGTATCAAAGATGTTAGAGTTAAAATTACAAGATGGCTTACACGCCATACAGCCTATGGAAGCCCTGGGCCCCATTCAGTTTGAAATTAGCATGTCCCCCTCCGTTCAGGCCTTCACTTGAGCGAGCACTGTGTGATGTGTCGTGACGTCATTGCAAGTGAACACTAGGGAACGTGAGGGTGAATGTGAAGGGATGTTGTCTGGTAGCCTCTCTCTGAGGGAGTAAAAGCAGGGGATCGAGGGAGTGAATACTACCCACAGGGGGCAGTATTAAATCAAATATAGAGGTGTTCAACTATGGAACACCAACCTGCACCTGGTAGACATCTTGCCCTCACTACTGTATTTGAGGCATTGATAAGCACCCAGATGGGAAAAACTGTAGCCTAATTCTATATAGTGTATTTTTTTTTTTGTTTGTTGTTGTTTTCTTTTGTCTTTTGATTGACTGGTTCACCTAGCAGTTGCTTTTGCTGTTTCTTTCTGTTCTGTTTGGTTTGTTTGTTGTTGTTTTGTTTTGTTTTTTTCCCTTCTTATATTTTAAATCTTTAAGTTGTGGTGAGGTTTTAACATAATTTCTAGACGGGTTTCTTACCTCACCTGCACATCCACTTTATAAAAAAACTGTATTCACTGTATTTTAAATGTTTTATATGTGCAAAGAAAGAAGAAGAAGAAATAATATGAAGAATTAGGGCGATTATTTTTATTGTGTAAATGTGACCATAGCCTAAGGCGGAACCAAAAATGGCGGAGCATAGGTCAGGAAATCATCTTGCATATGCATATAACTGTGTAAAATTAAAACTTTTGGCCAACCATGAAAAATGACATCACTGCATGGTGTGACGTGTGTCTTCAGACTAATCCCAGTGCAAGAACAAACAAGGCCAAACTACTGTCAACATCTGCACCAGATGGCTGCTGTAGTGACAAACAGATTCATTTCATTGGACTATTTTCACCTGCTTCCAGTGGTTTCACATATGTGCTTGTAGTGGTTGACAATTTTTTCCGAAATGGGTTGAGGCATATCCATGCACTACAACAGTGGCCAAAATACTTCTCGAGAAGGTATTTTCGATCTGGGGTTTGCCAAAGTCAACTTCAAGTGACAGAGGTAGCCATTTTGTCAACCAAGAGATCAAGACCTTATGTCAGTTGATTGACATTAAACACCATTTGCACATTTCTTTCCATCCACAGTCAGCAGGACAGGCTGAGAGACACAACCGCACACTGAAACTGCTTCTGAAGAAATTGTACACCAGAAGTACACTACACAAGACTACAGGCATTACTCCTTCTGCATCAATGACAGGGAGACAGATGTGCATGCCAGCTCACTGTTGTCACCTCTTTTGTTACAGGCTGCTAACACATCGTGGCTGGCAGGGGGTCATTCCTATGTTCCCAGGGTCCTATGCTCCCCAGATTTATAGGGAACATAATGGGAACATGGCAAAGGGTCCTATGTTCCCAGGGTCCTATGTTCCTCAGTTCTACACATGTGCTCTTCCAGGGTCCTATGTTCCCAGGGTCCTATAAGGCGCGTGGTCTAGTGGCATTTGAGCAGCTGAATGCATGATGCTGCGATATACCACGTGGGACAATCAGTGCCGCCTAATATGCGAGCCGTTGGGACCAGAATAGTAATTAATTCCATAGGACCCTGGGAACATAGGACCCTGGGAACATAGATACGGTCCCGCTGACTGCAAGAAAAGAGTCAACGAAATGCAAGAATTCTTTGCAATGAGATTGGGCCACACAAGGAAGCAAATGAAAAAGTACTTTGACTCTAAGGTTAGAGAGGAGTTAGAGAGTAGGAGAGAAACATATGGTTAAGAACTATGCCCCCAAACAACACTCTATTGACATAGTCTGGTTAGGGCCATACATCATCACTGATAAACTTTCACCAGCTGTTAACATGGTCAAAGTGATGTCAAAGAACTACCTGAAACCTACAGTGAGCCATAACATTACGGGAAAATCAAAATATAACTGCCCCAACGGGCTATTATCAATGATGAAACACATTATGAAACCATATGATATCTTCTTAACCAGTCAGTACAGGCTGTGGAAACAAATTTCCTCTAAGGACAATAAAGCTAACCTGATGCGCCAGATGGTTTGTTACACAGAACCGTCTGGGAAGTCTTCATTGGAAACTGTTTGGAAAGGGGCAGGCACTTTCAAAAGGGACACGTTTACGAGTAATGACTGACTAGTAAGAAAAGATAGCACTCATTTTCAAATTCAGATGACTCATTCAGATGGCTTAGTCTAATACTTAAAGTTTCCTTTTTGTCCTACTACAAACCTTGTAGATGTTTTATCGACTGATCTGGATAGAATCTAAGCAAACCTGCCTTACTTACTACATGGCTGGTTGTTATCTAGGCATATCGAACAACCCTTTGATTCTCCCCATTGTGTATTTTTGTTGTGTGACCTTGACCTGCCAATAGAATGTTAGTCAAGCTGCTCATTAGAATTTTAGGACCACGCCCCCTCCTTGCCACGCCCAGACAGTCCTCATACAGGTCTGAGCAGCAAATTCAGCTGTTTTTGAGCAGTGTTTTATCGTATACAGTATATATATATTTTTTTCATTCAAACTTTGGTGGATGCTTAATATCACACTGAAGTTTGATATCATGTATACATTTTAACGATTTGAGGGGCTTTAAAGGGGGCTGAAAATAGTTTAAATAACCGTTAATTATCACAGAGTGATGTATCCACTCCACATCTATCAAATATCTATTCAAAGTAATGTCAATAACTATAGTAACACACATCCTGTATTGAAAAGAACTCAGGATTGTGTGGGCGTGGCTGGACCCCCACCAGCCCACCTCTCCCCTTGACTCATCCCAAAATGTCCCGCCCACAAATAAACAAACACACCTATCCATCGAAAATGGCAGGGGGCTTCATGGCAGTAGGTGCAATCGGGCAAACACAGCCCTATATGTATGCAGACAGGGGGAGAGGGGTTAACATTTGGTCTGCGTGACAAGCTCTTGGGGGTTTCCACGACTCTGATAATACTGGACAATACTCTAAGTGTTATCTGCTAAACCTTTTGACATCATAGGAGGTTTCACTGACTATGATCTGTCTGTAGCTTCCTGAAATAACAGAAAACACTGCACTGGAGGATTTTGTGTTACAATTTCCAGCATTCATGCAGTTGTATCCTGATCTTACGGATGCTGAATGGAAGAAGGTTGTGCTAAACCTTTTGTCTCCTCTGCGTCGGGCTATGATTGGTAGTCTAGGAATAGAAGTAGCTCGGACCCTGGCTGATCTCATTAAGGCTGTGAGCAGCATTTGCAATTGGGTGGAATATGACTTGAATAGTAAATTCTATAGAGCCACACAACAAAAAGGAGAACATGTGAGAATTGATGCATTGCGGAAAATGTCTCCGTATAAAATAATGAAAGGGGACATAGAGGGACCTGATTTTGAATTCTGTGATGATACATTCAAGGAAGCATTCGTGAATGGCCTCCGTGATGATCTGAAAATGGGTTTAAGTATAAACTATGACCTCAACGAGAGTTGGGAGCTGTTATTTGATAAGACCTGCAAGGCGCGGGAGATTCTCAAACAAGGTCTTTCGAAGCATGGCTCAACAGGAAGGAAGGAGAGAATATTCAGAAAGAGGGTTGAAAATGACCGTGAGCACAAAATTAAAATTGAATTCTTCTGATTTGTCCTCTCAAGTTTAACAGATCATTCAAGAGTTCTCCAGCTCTTTGGCAAAGCAGATTGGCTCAGCACCTGTGACCCAACAACCAGAATTGGCTCAGTCCACAAATCAGCTTCCATTAAGATGGCATTGACAAGAGATAACTATAACTGCCCCAACTGCCCCAACGGGTTATTATCAATGATGGAAGTGATCTAGTTAAAGTGCTTTTAGATCAATTTTGCACTCTGACTGTCCTGCTAACCATCCTTTGAATAACGGCTTGATAACCCAAGTGATACCAGTGTCAGGAGACAACATTTCAGCAGTTAATGCACACAATACAAATTGACACACACAGTGAGTACAAATACTACAAATAGACACTCACAGAGTGAGCTGGGATCCTTTAATCGTGTTCCATTTTAGAAATGGATGTGCTGAGGAAGACAGGAGCAGAGATCAATTTCACTACACATGAGATGACCTTTGCTGACGGCAGAGAACAGGCACAAGTGATACCTGATATACATGCATTGTATACTGTTGCGGCACCTATTGATTATGATCTGCTTTTCTTATGATCAGAAATTAGTGATCTGATAACTAAGCGTGTTGATGTCTTCGCTAGGCATAAACATGACACAGGACTTTGCATTGGAGGAGAGGAGCGACTCAATGGTTCATACCACAGCTTCGAGAAACAACATAGGATCCCAGAAGAGAGCACTGGGACGGTGGATGTAATCATCCAATCACTATCGAAGGCATTCTGAGACCCAAGTCAGAGGTACACATGGACAAGGCTGCCTCAGGGAATGACTTCCTCTCCGGCTATTTGCACTCGCCGCATGAGCCTCGCCTCGCAATCTTTCTCCAAACCCGAGAGTGTGTTTAAGTTTACGTTCAAGGGTTCAAGGGTTCAAGGGTTTTATTGTCACATACAGCATCACAGCATTACAATGAGCAGTGAAATTAGGGCCGCAGCCACTCCAAGACTGTGCAAATCACATATAGACAAGACAACACAGTACAGTCAATAGAGTTAAAAACATAGTGCAGTCAAATAAAATTAGAACCAATAGTAAGATAAGTCGATGACGTCACGCCGGCAACAGCCACAAAACGAGCCGCGCAAGCGTGACTTGACTCTCAGTCGAGCAGGAAGCGGTCTAGCCTGCTTAACAGGAATTTTTAAGCGAAACCGGAAGTAGCCGGAAGCGGAGTCTCTCTCTGTCTCTGCTCGGGGCCCCTAAATTCTTTGCGATCTTCACCGCCCCCGACGGCGCGCGGCGCCGCGTCCGGTGCACCGCCAATTCTGTCCTGACGTCGCGCGGGGCGCCCGTTCCTAGACAGCTCGGTTCATTGAGGCGGTCGCGTCGCTCTTCTTTTCAAGGCAGAGGAATGTCAGGGACTCATATGTCAACATTGAATATCCCTCCGGAGAGGCGTATTACAAATAACCCGATGGCCGTGTGATGAGCCTTTCTTCTGGCTTTTCTTCACTCGTTTCCCCCGCAGAGGTTTTGAAGAGCGATCCCGCCGCAGCGACGACCGACTAGCGTTGTTTTAAACGATGACAGAGTGTAGAGTCAAAACGGCAATTTCAATCATTTAAAAAAAAAAGGTGGGAATCTATTAGCTTAGCGAGCTAGCCTGTGTATTCGGTTAGTCATAGTAAACCACGGTGAAATCCGCTGATGACATGTTTCCATCATCGAGACACTCGGTAAGTCGGCCGGTTTAACGCGGCTAAGTTGTCAACCAAGCGAGCTGAGCTAGCAGCTAACTAGCTAACGTTAGCTAACTACCACTAGCGGATATTATGCTGCGTTGCAGTCATGTCGGAAAGTAGGGGATTCTCAACTGGAAGGTCGGAATTACAACCTCTTTGCGTTTTAGTGGTCCGTATTACGTTAGTAACCCTACGTGTAACTTAACATTTCGAATTTATGTTTAACTAATTACCGTGTAGGTGTTTTACAGAGTGTAAAGTTATTAATACTGGAAGTCGAACTTATTCTAAAAAATATAAACATGTTAAAAGTGATGTCAGTATATGCCACCGTGTTGACGTGAGGTCAGAAAGCTGCATCTCTGTAAAGGTGGGGTTGAGAAACCTTGCCCGAGTTTCCTACTCGGAATTCCGACTTGAATCACCGTTCTATTGCATTATTCCGAGTAGGAGGTCTGAATTTCCGACTTTCCGACATGCCTGGAACGCAGCATTAGCACAGGCTAGTAGTGGGTCGTGATAGCTAGCTAACAGCTAGCGTGCATCTTCAAATGTAAAATAATCTTACAGTTTAGCTATAACGCTAACTAGCTAAGTATAACTGCCCTGCATTTGGTTTAAACCCTAGCTTAGCTATCAACTCACAACTAGCTTCAGTTACCTGTTAGCTAACAATTTGCGTTAGTTTAGATTGGCAACGTCAAGTAAATCGAGTGTAACCTGAGTTCGGTAATCTATTGGTTCTGAGGTAACCAGCGGATGGTGGTGATCAATAACTTCGTGTTACCTCCGCCGACTCTAAGTAGACGTAGAGTTAGACCGGAAAACGGCAGAGTTGAATGCAGATACTAGAGATGGTGTGTGTGTTGTCACCACATGACTTATGCAAAACTAGTGTAACGTTACTATACCAGTTTATTTCCATCAAATCTATTGATAACAAAGAGGCCTAACACCAGGCCCTACTGATCTACATTCAAAGCAAGGAATAATTTGTCTATAACCTCTGTGATTTTCTTTCTCTGTGGGTAGTTTTGTACTTTGTAGGGGCAGAGCACACTTGCACAGGTTTGCAATTATGCATTTGCACTGTCACTGCTCTTTAGATGAAGAGCTTTGAACTCTGTGTAACTGGGTGACTGGATCCTGTCTCTCTCTAGTCACGTAATCCCACTGGAAACCTCCTGCCCTTGTGCCACTTGTTTATAGAGTAATAAGGTTTAGGGGACCAGATTAAACCTTGGATTACTGCGTTAGGCTGGCAGTTTTGAGTGTAGTCCGTCTCTGTACCTAACCAGACTGCATCCATCCTCTAAATACCTCTCACATATGGTCATCGTGGGTACACTTTAATCTAGTGTTATGTAAACACATTTGCCAAATCACCACACATTTTTATTCATGAAACGGCCTTCAGTGTGGTATTGCAGTCATGGTAAAATGCTGCACATTGGTCAGGCCATGACAGTTGTAAAATAAATCAATGGTTGATGAGATTAAATTATGACAATTGAGGTCCTGTTGATCTCCACAGTCTACCTTTCTCTCCCTAGTTGAAGAATACTAGTCACATCTCTCTCTTGCTCTCTCTCTCTCTCGCTCTCTCTCTCTCAATATCTTTTACACACACTCTCTCACACACACACATAAATGCAGTCCAATTTAGGCTAACCTACATTTGGTCTATCCTCTCAAAGGGTTATTCTCGAAGGTCAGCCTTCTGTTACCAAACACGCCAAAATACACACAACTCATCCTCAACCCAACATGACGCAGTAGTGCAGGGTTTTGTTTGGGAAAGGGAAGCTCACGTGCCAGGTCCGTCTAAAATACCTGGTTCCCATGCCAAATGTGGGTGTGTTCCTACGGTCAAGGGTAGAAATATCTTTGAATGAACGTATGGCCTGGCGTGACAGACCAGATTTCTTAGTTTGATTTCAGGCATGTCTGTCAGCATACAGTACATGGAAGTAAATGAAAGCTAACGATGTGTTGTTATTGTTTCTCAGGCATCTTCTCAGTCCAGTCAGCCTCTCAAGTTCACCACGTCAGACTCTTGTGACCGCATCAAGGATGAGTTCCAGTTCCTCCAAGCACAGTACCACAGGTACTTAATCCCCCACGCACAGCTCTATTTGCAACCGATAAACTAAATCAATTTATATAAGACTCAATTAATTACAGAGGCTCTACGTGGATTAATGGCGTTTAAGGATACAAGTGACGTGTCATCCGTGCCTCACTGCTATCTATACCTGCGGGGACTGAAGTCATTTTGCGTTTTATTGCAAGGGTAAATGTTCAGCGTGTAAGTTACGTATGTTGACTGTGTATTCTGCGTATTCCCTCTAACCAGTTTGAAGTTGGAGTGTGACAAACTGGCCAGCGAGAAGTCAGAGATGCAGCGTCACTACATCATGGTGAGCACCGTCATCTCTCATCAGCGGACCACTGATGTTCATTATACTATTTGTGTTGCACTTAAGATAAGTGTAGTTTAAGCGCATTCTGATTTTTGTCATTCTTTTCCTCTGATGTACTGTAGTACTACGAGATGTCTTATGGACTGAACATCGAAATGCACAAACAGGTAAACGAGGATATCCGTCTTTTACTTTTCTTTTAAATATAAATCCTTCTCTCGCCCCGAACGCTATACTTTTAAATTGTACACCAGCACTGGCAGACCTGGGTCAGATAGTATTTGCAAATACTTTCCATGTTTTGTTTTGGCCTATTCAGGTGCCAAATGAGTGGTGTTTTCAGGACAATACAATTAGAGTCAGAAAATTTGAAAGTCAATACAGTGTATTTTTCTGTGATTAACAACTGACTTGATGCATTGATTTGTTCGGACGCAGTATGCATCCTCTATACGGCACCCTACAAGGAAGTCAAAACAAATATTATGAATCACTTACAAAAAACTTTGGTCCAATTCTGGTAGTCTGCAGAGTTTAAAACCTTTCCTGTCTGTTTTGCAGGCGGAAATAGTCAAGAGACTGAATGGGATCTGTGCTCAGGTGCTTCCCTACTTGTCACAGGAGGTAAGAGAACTGTCCCCAGAACATCTAACCTGAACTACTCAAGAGTTTCTCAGCCACGGCAAATTACACTGTGAATATACTCGCATCCAGTAGAACCACCGTACGCCCGCTCGGCATACAGTCAAACCAAATGTCGTCAGTAATCTACATTTTGGTTATGTTTGACATTGCCTTAGCAGTTCTTGGCAGCCATAATGTTTTTCTATCACCCCTTACGATCGCACAAATAGCTGACACAATCTTATCGCTCGGGCCAAGATTTACACCAACCGAGAACTCTTCACGCGCAATGTAATTTTAAACCTTTGTGGTTGTTTTTGGGCGGTGTGTGTTTTTTTGACTGTGCGGTGTGCTCGTTCTAGCATCAGCAGCAGGTCATGGGAGCCATAGAGAGAGCCAAACAAGTAACACCCCCTGAGATGAACTCCATCATACGGGTAAACCCCACGCATGTGTTTGTGACTGAGTTTGTGCTGTTTCAGAACTGAGAGACTTGGAGAGTGAGAGAGTGGATATAGAGATGTAGTGTGTAGATATGATTATTTCTCAGAGAGAGAGAGAGAGAGAGAGAGAGAGTTTTCAAAGTTAAATCAAGTACATTGACACATAAAATTATATTTTTGTGCTTGTTAATTAATGAATGATTCAATACTTGTGTTTCTGTTTTAACCCAGTGGTGTGTGTGTGTGTGGATCCTGTGTGGATCCCCAGAAGAGTGGGTCTCGGTTTACAGTACAATACATTCACCTTTGTGCCCTGCGTCTTTGCTGTGCGTTTTCTTTCTTCCAGCAACAGCTCCAGGTGCACCAGCTGTCCCAGCTCCAGGGTCTGGCCCTGCCCATGACTCCACTGCCCCTGGGCCTCACGCCCCCCAGCCTGCCCGCTGTCTCCTCCAGCACCGGCCTGCTCTCCCTCTCTTCCATCCTGGCCAACCACTCCCACGCCCAGGCCCAGCTGGCTAAAGAGGACAAGGCCCGGGAAGCGGCGGAGAGGGAACAGAGGGAAGAGGACGGAGACAAGTCGGACTAGCGGAAAAGGCAACAAAGTGGGGTGAGGAGACTAGCGAAGGAGGAGGAGGAGGAGGAGGAGGAAAGGTGGGACCGCTAGTTTAACTGTAAATGGAGGTGGATGTAAGTCTCTGCAGAGGGGTGGGAGTATTGGTGGAGAATAGTAACGATAGGGGTGACATCTAGTTGCGTTGGGAAGAGAGAGGATGGAGTTGAGTTGTTTTTTTGTTTTGTTTTTTGAGGTTGGGGTAAAAGTGTGGAATCGTTGGGATGTTTCGGAGAACGAACGGCGCAGATGAAAAGTGAGGGATTGTAGGAGTTAATTGTTAATATTATTTAGTGGTAATAGACTCAGTTCAGGCTTCTAGATTTAAATAGATGCTTTTTAGTGTAAGACACTATCGATGAGCTTGACCAAGGTAAACCTAAGAGTTTTCCCCTTGGAGTTGGGAGAGAGATTTAACAATGGATGCTAACAGCAGTCTCCCCAGCATGGTTCCGCGTCTTGCAGGATTACATGTTTCACACTGCTTTACCACAGTTCTTTTCTTCTCCCAGTTGCTTTTTTTTTTTAACGTTTTTTAATCATTTATTAAAAATCAAAACTGTTCATGTAATTTTCCTGTTTGTTTTGGGTTTTTTTGCCTGGCCTCTTTGGTCCCTCCCCTCTTCACTTACTGGTGACGCTGGCAGCCAATCACAATGGGGAGCATTAACCCCTGTAACATTCTTTCCCTTCTTACTGCTAGTCATCCATTTTGATTTGGCAATGTAGATATTTCACCCTTTCCCCACCCTCTTAGACATCGACTAGACCTGTTTGGACAGTGATGCCATGCATTTATACACTGGGAGCCAAATTAATTCTTGAACAGTCTAAAATTAAATGGGATGTTTTAAAGGGACTCATCACATTGAGATCAAACTTGTTAGATGCATTCAGACTTCAACCGCCCTCTAGTGTATATGTATTTTCTTATCGCAAACTACCTAATGCATCAATTCAGATATGTACCTCAATCCCAATTTAATGGGATTTTTTTTTTTCGTCATAGATGGTAAAAATCGTAGTATTCTTTGCCAGGTGCATTGTGGTTAATTTGTCATCATTTAATAGGCCCAACTGCCGCCCGCGCTAAACAGCGGCTTCTCATGTCATTCAAATTCAGACTACATCAAAGCTTTGAAATTCATTGACTTCACAAATTTTTAATTCCTATTTTTGAAGCATTTTGACCCATGAGGTCAAAGACGGGCTAGTAAGCTGTTCAAAATGTTTATGTGATTGAATGTGATGGGTGGGAGGGGGCACTTGATTCGTTTTCGTTTTTTTTTCATTTTTTTTCTCTCTTAAAGCACCTTTTC
>OMKK01029769.1:0-10315 GCA_900302305.1 Polymixia japonica | reverse complement strand
GGATCGAAGGAAGACTGAGGAAGACTGAGGAAGACTGAGGAAGAGCGCATCAGTCAGAACTGACGGATGGATGATGGATGGATGAAAAAGGGAGAAGGAGCTTGTTAGGAGGAGGAAGAGAGGGATTCGATGAGGGGATGAGAGAAGAGCCAAACGTCAGCCTGACTTATGAGGCAGCAAGCTTCTCTGTGCTCATCAAATTCAGCCGCCGCAAACCCTCTCTGCTCTTTAAACCAAAGTATATAGCTAAGTATAGGTGCCAGAAGATGTTTTCCTTTGTAAATGCTAAGGTGGAGGAGGCTCTCTGAAGTACGTTGCTATGACATGAATCTGACAGTAGTTTAAAGATTCTTTCTGGTTTATTTTAGTCTGTAATGTATGCAGCAAGGATGCCGCCATACACTTTACAGGACAGGGAAGCTTAGTACAGTGAGGAATCGCAGCATTTTCGACAATACTTAGAGTGGAATTTATCAATACACAAATGAGGAGGGATGGGTTATGGACAGGATAAAGTCTAATGGAATTTAGGTAATACTGAATTCTTTTTTGTGGAGGGGGGCTGAGGAATTGACAGGTTCTGAGGTGCTGCAGCCCTCCAAGAACCCCTACAATCCACAGCTGTGGTACTGAGATCATTTTAGTCTGTGTTTTTCAGTAGAAAAAACTGTGCACGGCACTAACACTGCCAGGGTTTGGGGTTCAAATCCCTGTATAGCTCAGTTGATAGAGCATGGCACTAATGCTGCCAGTTTAGGAGTACCATTACATGTGTAGCTCAAAGGGTAGAGCAAGTCAGATGTTGCGGTTCGGACACTTTGTAGGCATTGCAGGAAACATGCGTGTTGAAAAGGGTACTTGAAGATGAAGATGCTGATCTGTTTGGTGGTACTCAACAAGTTTTTTTACATGGATTTAGCAAATTTATTTACCATGAAGTACTTGATTAGAGCCAAGTTTTACCCCCAGGGACATATCCACCAACCAGGAAACTGCCCTTTTAAATTTAAACAAACCCACTTTATTTATCTTTATTTTGTAAGGACCATATTTTCCATGTCTGTCAAATGGATGAGGTAATCAGCAGGCATAGTTTCACATTATTGCTTCCTATATTCATATTTCCTCCTCATTTAATTCACAACTGGGTGCTACATTGTTTTGTAAGCTGGTGGAACTGTTGCTAATTAATAATATTTTCACTAATAGATTAATTAATTTAAGAACCCCCCTTTGAATAAGTACTACCACAATGAAATGGTTGTGTGATCATGTTAACAATGTGTGAAAGTGAACAAACTGAAGCAGCTGTATAAATTTTTTGTAAACTAATGGGATTTAGTAATTACACTTTTTTAGATCTCCAAAAGTCAACTTTTGAGGAAATGATAAGTGCCATTGGATCTTTCCATGAACACTGATGTATTAAGATGGTTGACTATGAATTGTCAATGGTTTGCCTTAGTTCCAGGGTCATGGAGCATTCTCTATTGACTAGATTTCCACTGATCCAAGTTTTATCGATAAAGGAGATGTTGAACAGAAAACATTACAACATATCCAACCATGGTTGTTTAGGAAATTATGTGCATTTTGACTGAGAAAAAGTTCATTTTTTTGGCCAATCAATTCTTGTTGCGACAATTAATGATGGAAATCTGCAATTCAAGTAATCAGGTACTTACATGACTGCAGCAATTGTCAAAGCTTTGTTCTGGGAGGAAGACATAGAGCACCAGATGGATTTAGTTGAATTTCAGTTTTTTTTCTATTGACTAATGTTGACTTACTGTAAAATATAGCTTTTTATATTAATTAAAAGGACATTCATAATACTTGGCAACTTCCAACTGGGTTTATTATTTGGAGCAGGCATCATCATATGCATACCCAGGAGCAGACACACACACACACACACACACACTCACAGAAGATCCTTGTTTTCACAATGATACAACCATGCTTCAGTGCTCAACAGTTTGCAATATTGTCCTAGTTTAACAGTTCTCAGAGTATCAAAGTACCAGAGTAACTCATCAAACACCAAACTATCTATCAGCCTACATGTCAATCATCCCTTTTGTGTATCTATTCCTCCATCATCCATCCATCTCATTTACTTATCCATCATCCATCACCCATCCATCCATCATCCATCCATCCACCATCCCTCCATCCATCATAGCTATTCTCCTCGGCTGCAGTGAGGATGGTAGTAGCTAGGGATGGGTATCGTTAGAATTTTATCGATACTACTACTCTTATCGATACTGCCCTGCGGCACTTGTTCACTCTCTCCACTGTCATCCTCCCTCTAGCTGCTAGCATGAAAGGATTTTGGGCTTGGCTGGGACTGCTGGTATAGGGAGGAGGGGTGGGCTGGCTTACAGTGGCTGCAGCCTCAGTCTGACAATCTACAAAAAGTTGCCCAATCTTTAAAATATATTTGTAGCTAAAGAATTAGCTAAGCAATTTGTGGGATATAATTTAATTATAAAGTAATGTCAATCATGTTTGAACATTATAATCTAATCAAATAAGTGAGAAAACAGGCAGTTTAGCCTTTTTTTTTTTTTGTGTCAGCAAAAGAAATAAGGGTGTCATGAACAGAATGAAAGAGAATAGCAAGGGCAGTTAAGGACAAGGTTACATGAAAAATATTGTGTGTAAGAATACACTAGGAGAATAGGAAAGGCAGTTAGGGAGGGTTAAACAGACTGTTCAACCAGATAATTGTTTCCAATAAATTCTGAAGAAATGGTAACAGAGGATTAGAAAGATGATCTAAGCTCTACAGTAGGAGAGGTTTGATTGTTATAAAAGCCAATACATGAGGATTCTAATGCAGTTGTCCCATGGAGCATGTCAGGTTTATTTGTACCACGTGATTGTTACAGTAAACTTTCTTCATATTGAACTCCACTAGACTTGTCTGAATTATTTAATTGAAGTTTTATTATATGTGGAGAGGAACCTGAGGACATCTGGCCCAGCTGAGGGCTACTCCTCCACATTAATTGGCGAGCCAGCCAGGAGGGATTTCAGGGGTCTGCAGCTCGGACAGTATATCTGCTGACCAGAACAACGGTGACCACAGAAAGAGGTAAGCAGAAACTATTTCCAAATCTACTAAAACTTGTTTCTGGCTGCAGTGTGTGCCCACTCGAATCACGGACAGTACATAGCCTCTCTTCTAAAGAATCTAGAAATTTAATTTAATTTAATAAAAGATAAAAATGCTAAAATGGTAGTAAAGAGTTCAATGTGATTTCTGTGTTGCATGCATGCTTTGGGGATAACTGACTGGGTAAAGTAAGTGTGAGCTGTTAGCAAAAGAGTTTACAGTACAAGTCCTGTGGATACCGCTCTTCTGTGTTGAGGAAGTGTATCAGAAAAGGTCTTGATGGGCAGGCATAGAGTAGGGAGTCACCTGTGGCTACTGCTTCTCTGTGTTGAGGAAGTGTATCAGAGAAGGTCTGCACGGGCAGGTAGTCATAGAAGTTGCTAAGGAGCCCAAGAGGACAGTGACAATTAGTTAGCAGAATAAAATAGGGGGAGAAGCATGTGTGTATGTAAGCTGCAGTGTGATGTGAATGAGTGACGGATCCTGAGACTGGCAAGAAACAACGGGAGTCATAAAATGCAAGAAAGGAAAGAATACAGGGTGAGTGGTGTGCAAATAAGTAAAGTAAGTATTTAAGCTAAAATTAGGTACAGAAATATTGCTAGGTTATGTAGATAAATTGGATTCCAAGTACTATTTAAGGAAAATTGATAAAATAATAGACATAATAAAAATCCAAGTAGGACACTTTGTAATTTGGAAAACTCATGATAAAAGAGTGGAAAGAGAATTAATTTGGTTGACGGTTTGGAGATGGTTACCGTAACAAATTTTCGTTCTATATACACAAAATACCGATAAAACCCTTTGAGAGGTTTACCCAGGGAGTATATAGATGGTGTGCAGTACAGTTGTACGGAGCGGGATGCATACATTGTCAATTAAAATACGTGTATCAACATTAGCCTTTAGTTTCCCCACGGTCAGCTCCCAGCCTGTTGCCTGCTGTGCCCTGACTTAGTTGGGGCGACTAACCAATTCACACTGCTGCAATTTTCTCTGCAACATTCTAAAACTGTTTTGTCTCGTTGCGAATCACTGATCTGAACTTGGCTTTAGAGTACAGCCCCGCCCCTCGCAAAGACAGGCACTTGGAGAGAAAGAGGCAAGTTTATGTTTGTGACGTTACCATGAATTCCTCAAAAACCATATTTGCCACTATGGAAATCTCACTCCCTAATTTCTCCAGCACTGATAGCAGAACCGATAACATTGGACCTTACCAATACTCTGGATTTTCCTAATTTAGAACCAGTTCCCGTTTAGAACCGGGTTTCAGGGGTATCTCTAGTAATAGCAGTAGCTGCCAGCCCCTAGTGGGGTGTTTTCAGTGGAAGATCGTCAGAGTGGACTCTCCTGGGAGATCCCTTTCTCTGTTTTTGTTCTTTTCTCAGTCCCTGTCTCCTGTTCTGTTTGTCTTGCAGCCCAAGTCCTTTTCTCTGCCATTTTCTCCGTTGCCAGAAGGCCGAGGTGGAGCAAAGGGCACAACGTACCTGGAGAATGGTAGGAGGAGAATAATGAATGTGTGTGTGGATGTGTTCAGTGCCCAAGGATCGGCAGTTCTCCAGAGACAAGCTGTAGAAACCTATTAGAAACAGCTGGAGCTGCTCGGCTCCTCTTTCACTGTGGAGCACACACACACAAACACGTACGCACGCACACACACACACACAAACACGCACGCACACACACACACACACACACACACACACACACCCACACCCACACACACACACACACAGGCAGATGGCACTGTTTTGCACCTCACTTTGCCCCTATGGAACATACACTTGTTCTCTCCTCTCTTCTCCTCTTCTCTTCTCTTCTCTTCTCTCCTCTTTCCCTGTCTTCTCCTATTGTTTATTTATCCTTCGCTTTTATTGCCTCCTCATCTATTCTCTTCTGAGGTAAAACACTATTCTGTCATTTCTATTCTCTTCTGTTCTGAAGCGAGACATTAAATACCGTCATCCTAGGTGTTTCTTTTGTCCTTCGGGATAGTTGACTTATAAACTTGCTGACAAAACAATGCATTCTCTGCTTTTAATTCTAATTTAATCTGCATTCCTTTGCCTCCATGTAAAAAAAATCACCTGACCTTGAGTGAACTGGGGAAGAGTGTCAGGTATGGTGTTTTGTTTGGAGTCAGCTATAGTCTACAACACCTTTACTGTTAGGTGAGTGGGATTTATGGGAGCAATTGCAACACGTTTAAAAATTCATGGCCAAATCTCCTGAAATCATTCCTGTAAAAAAACAAAATAAAGCTATCCTTTGATGTTGGGCCAGAAGATAGTCAATGAAGGATGTTTGTTCTGATTCATACAAATTTAATCTGCTTTCCTCTCCTTCTCCCTCCTTTGACAAACATGTCCTTGGAAAGAACCCAACTCACAGACACTCAGTTGTCCTGCAGAATTATAATTATTTTTTAGATTGTTTTGAATGCGTATTAAGGTTATTAGCATATATTAGCCTATTAGAATGACAGGAAATACATGGGAGAGACACTCAGTCCCATCAAACTCTTCCCGTGCGAAGGTGTACTCGATTTATCATCCATACTCTTTCCATCTAAAATGTCTCATATCACACGATGCAGGCTTAAGTAGGACTCAACAAGAGTGCACATAATTTAAAGATCACACTCATACAGTTCATGACATTGCCACATTAAATCTAGTTAAATCTAGATTAGAGAATATTAGATTATATTAGATTAGATTAGATTAGATGAAATTAAAGTGAATTTTATTTATCGTCTTGGGGAAATTAGCAGCAAATAATTAGGGCATAGGCAAGCATAGGATAGGTAGAGGCTGTAGATAATACAACTAACTAAATAACAGTAAAGTAAATAATTAATGGAATGAAGATAGGTTGAATCAATATGGAAGAACCAGAACAGGAATGTACAATACTCACCGTGGCTATAGTGTGAATCCCACTATAAGGAGATACCCTTGAGAGGAACTGCCATAGAACTGCCCCCATGTTTTCATTAACGAGGAGAGTCATCTCACCAAGTGTCCTGGGTGAGGAGTGTAAATATGACTAACATCATGTCAGGCTAACAAAACTAAAAAAATGGTTTACATTTCAGTTCAGAAGTACATAGATAGGTATGTAGCCTTTAAGTGTGCTTTTGCCACTCAGCCCCAGTTCTCCATGTGTATATCTATACATATAAAGAGTGAAACTTAAGGACGTTGTAGCGTGCTGACCTGTGAATGACACCTGGTGGTGACCTGGCTGTCCTCCTGCTGTGGGGAAGGTTCCAAGGATCCTTTCTCAATACCGTTAAAGACTCGCACCTATGAGTTGACTTAATCGCCAGACCCCTTGCAGAGATTTAGGACCCAGGAAACGAAGGGCTCAATGACCCACAGAGCCAAAAGGCCACTCTGCAGAAACTATGTGCCAACCTACATTCTCTCCTCCTGCCGGCACCCCTGTCCTCAACACATACAGACTTGGGGAACAAAAGACTGAGACTCTTCATATAAAGATTTAATGGACCAAAAACTGATGTTTGTATATTTGAACAGTGCAACCAAAAGAACAGAATGTCTCGATTCAATGTACCGAGTTTGATAAAGGAGATATGTAAGCTGTGTTCACAACGTCATGTTGAAAATAATAACCAGTCTGAGCATATTCATGTTTCGAGCTAAAATCATGAGAAAGTTGAATATACTTAGAACTTAGAACTATCAATCATTGATTGTTGCTTTTGTCTATTGTTGATTTGTCTTGCTATCTGCTGGCACCTTGGTTGTTGACAAAGACTCTGTTGAAAGTGCTTTGTTAGTGAATTTCACTGGCAACGCTTGAGACTGCTGTTCCAGCTTGATGAGAAACCTGCTCTACAGTCTGTAACACTTTGTTGATAACATTATTGATACAAACATTGGAAGAAATGGCGTCCCCACGTTTCGATACACAGTCTAAATTCAACTGCCTGTGTGTTAACTGCATCCCTCCTGCCAGAGAGCAAGAGAGAGACACTGAACTCCACTTCCAGCCTTCCAAGACGACCTCCTCCGAGCGCTGCCATCGCCCACCACGTAGGGTTTAAGCTAACAAAAAAAACAAAAAAAAAAGACAACAAAAAAAGAAAAAGTATCAGCTTGGCTTGATGCCTCCTGTTTGACAATAAACACTAAGAAAACTAAGTCTATCTGTTTTTCCATTAAGAAGCTACCTGCAACAGAATCCTTGAATGTTAGAAATAAAGGTGAGCTCATTGAATTGGTAACAGGTGAATTAATTAAGCTAATTTTAGATTCTCAGATACATTTTAAAAGTCATGCTGAAAATATTTGTAAAACGATTAAGGCTGACCTTGGCTGTTTTAAGATGATAAGAAAATTGCTTGACATTTGACTGTGTCTTGCTGTTTCTAAATTCAATGATATTCTCACATCTGTCCTATGGTTTAACTACCTGCTCCCAGGCCAACCAGTCAGTAATCAAATCCATAGAGTGTCTTTACAATCGGGCCTCGACACCTTTGGACAAAACGCAAGTAAGGTGCAAGAGTACAAAGTACAAACTAAGTACAAGATTTAAAATTTTTGCAAACTTTATTGATTTGTATTATGTAAGCTTGTGTTTAAATGTTTAAATGGACTTGCTCCTCAGCCTCTCTGCAAATACACCAAGAGACTACAGAGCTGCAGCAGATCCACCAGAGCAGCTTCAAGTGGCAACTATAAAGTTTCATTTTGCAAAACATATTTTGCTTAGACAGCTTTTTCTGTGAAAGGAGCAAAGTCCTGGAACTCGCTACCTGATCACTTGAAATTTGCTGCAACTTCACCACTTTTAAGAGAGCTACCAAATCCTGGTTAATTCAGCAGCAAACCTGTACCCATGTCTAGTTTTCTGTCGATATGTTACTACTAAATGTGTGTTTTATTGTTTTTATTGAGTTTTTATTGAGTTTTATTTCTGTACTCAGTTTACCTTGTTTTTACCTCACTATTTTAATCTCTTATTTTCACAAAAAGCCCTTCTAGGGACGGGTGTGACAAATTAGCATCCGCTATAAACACTATGATACTTGCATCAGATAGCTGTTTACAGTTTGTCTATGTACACTGTATCTGTCCCTATCAAATAAACCATAAATAAATACCAGGCTCCGCCAGACCATTCGGCCTTTCATTCGTCATCGCCGTTGTTACCTTAGTTAATGAGCGGCTAGGAAAACTCAGTTCAGTAGTAACAGCATCTTGTTGAAATAGAGGCTTCATCTGTGGTCTGTTGAAATTATAATTTTCACCCATCGTTAAACTTTCAGCTGCTGGTCATTGTGTTGATTCAAAGCATGTTCCATGCGAAATTGGGTCATTCACGTATCCATAATCTCAACTATAAAACTTGCCAAGATAGCATTTATTTTATTTCATTGATTACTTTTATTTCATGTATTCATTAGTTAGTAGTATAGTTACTGTATGTACATTTTGTAGTTCAATAAATAGTCAGTCTCTGTGGTTTGTGTATATAAAATATACGATCACCGCTTTCAAGTCAAGAATTTACGCAAATTCAGATTAAGACTTTAGATTTGACTTTCATTTTGGCTACCAATTCTCCCTTTACAAGGGTGGTGCCCCAAAGAGGTCATTTAACATCAGTTAACATCAGTTTCAATCCATGAAGCAGTAGATATACTGAAAATATCTGATAGCCGTAGAGTTTATCAACTCATCTTTTTCTTTATTGTGGGGACGTGCAAATCACCTCAATGCTACAACATTTATCCAAGATGCTCCATAGATTTCAATTAAACCACAGCCTAATCATGGCAAATGACCTAGTTTGCCAATTTAAAATGAAATCAAATTCTTCAAACCTGTGTGTTTTATTATAGTTAAAGGGTTTGACTACTTTGATAACTTAGGCATTAATGACTTCTCTCACTCCCTCTCTCTCTTCCTCTCTCTCTCACTCTCTCTAAAGGTCACAATAATTTCCTCCTCTCTACAGTCTTTCATTAAGAAATCACCAGGGTCATTTTATGAGCTGGTCTGGTTTAACCATGACTTAATGCGCGCGCACACACACACACACACACACACACACACACACACCGCACGCACACACTGATTGAAGAATGACTCAGAGCCTGTTATCTAGAGAAATGGCACCATTAAATATTCAAATGATTCGTCTCACTCTACTGATAGATTTTACTTTACAGTGACGTGTGTGTTTGTGTGTATGTCAGCATGTGCATAAGGGTGGGTCTGTGTGTATGTGTCAGCAAGTACCTGTGTGTGTGTCTGTGTGTATGTGTGAGCAGGCATGTGAGCGTATGTATGTCAGATGAGCAAAATGGAGTTCATAATTTATCAAACATTAGTGTTCAGTTTAGTGACACACACGCACACACACGTCACTGTACAGTGAAATCCATCAGTAGAGTGAAGCCAATCATTTGAATATTTAATGGTGCCATTTCTCTAGATAACAGCTTCTGAGTCAGTCATTCAGGCAATCAGTGTGTGTGTGTATATCTCTCTCTCCCACCCTCTCCCTCTCTTTGCTCCTCCCTCCCTCTCCCTCCTCTCTCTCTCTCTCTGTCCCTCGGTAACCTACCTGTGTGGTTTAGCGCATGACATCAAACTACCCTCAGAGGACCGACTGATGTCTTTATCAGTGCAGTGATGGCACTCGTCTGTCTCTGTCCGTCCGTCGGTCCGTCTGCCTCTCTGTTTTTCATTCTTTTGCCCCCTGGGCTCTCTCTCTCTCTCTCTGTGCATGCCTTTGGGGCGAGCGAGTGCTATCAAACTACCTTTAGAGGACAGAATGATGGCTCTATCAGCACTGAAATGAGACAGACAGATGGGCCCCTGGTGAATTCCAACTCACCGCTAGAAAAGACCCCTCTCTAAAAACAGGAGTGGGGCTGAAGAAATAGATAGCTAGATAGATAGAGAGAGAGAGAGGGGATGAGAGAGAGAAAGGGAGAGAGAAAGGGAGAGAGAACGAGAGAGAGACAAAACTGTATTTCTCTAGTGGATTCTAACCAATTGTTAGCCTTAAGGGCTCAACAGCAACAGCTAGAGATTGAAGGAGAGACAGAGAGAGAGAGACAGAGAGAGAGAGAGAGAGACAGAGAGAGAGAGAGAGAGAGAGAGAGAGATAGACAGACAGACAAGAGAGAAAGACAGAGAGCAA
>OMKK01029768.1:0-16305 GCA_900302305.1 Polymixia japonica | reverse complement strand
TATCAGGCAGTCAAGGTGACACACGAGAGAGAGAGAGAGCGAGAGAGAGCGAGAGACAGAGAGAGACAGAGAGAAAGAGATGTATGGAACAGCTAGAGCAGCAGTAGCTGACTCAGATAGGCAGTTTAACAGGTGAAACTTCAACAGGGCAAACACTGGGTTACATGTTATTTTCATGCATTACATTTATACCTGGTTATGTGACGTTAAGGCCATCTACAGAGGCACTATAGTAGTCACTACTAGGAACCCTTGGAGCATTCCGACTCTTGATCAACATTACACCTTGATGGTCTTCTGTGTCACTACTGCCACAGTTAATGCCACAATCATCACTCTTGGGTATTTGGTGATGGGTCTGGTCAGTACTTGAGGTTGGTACCAGGTGGTACAAACACTGCTACTGTTCTCTACAATAATGTGTTTCTTTAGAGTCATCTGTAGGCAAGAGTCCAAGCTCCTCAGAGCAGAGGTACTGATCTCTCCTCCGAGATACTTAGCAATCCTTGGTTTTTAAATTAGAGATTAGAAGAGAAAATGAAGAATGACAGAACTATAGACCCATACAAGATATTGTCTGAACAAAGCGCCAGTCTCTACCTGCTAGGCCTTGGAGGTGGTCGAGGGTGGGGATTACGGGGGTGCTCCTCCTCTGCAGGAAGAACAGCACCATGACGGTGAGGGAGAAGTTGGAGATCCAGGCGCCGGGGATGCTGCTGGTGATACCGTGGGCCCTGGCCCAGCAGCGCACGGCGAACACGAGGCAGCGCACCCGCCGGTCCAGCGCGCCGTACAGGTACAGCAGTTCGGTGCTCTTCATCGCCACCCTGTGGAGAACACAGACGTGGCAGCTGATGAGGTCGCGTGGATGGACGAGGTCCAACTGCTTCATCTCAGGCTATTGTCCTGCGTTTTTCTGGCAGGTCTACGTTGGGGCTGTCAATGTCTGATGTGTGCAAGCTGAAGACTGAAAAATGGAGGCAGTAAGTGGTTTGATGCCATTAGTAAAGGAGGAAATTCTGAATAAAAAGTCCCATAAAGAAGATGGC
The DNA here is from genome assembly GCA_900302305.1 of Polymixia japonica. Taxonomy (NCBI): domain Eukaryota; kingdom Metazoa; phylum Chordata; class Actinopteri; order Polymixiiformes; family Polymixiidae; genus Polymixia; species Polymixia japonica. The sequence continues at coordinate 15,256 of OMKK01029768.1, read as the reverse complement.
ACCTACTGCCAAGAATAACAATTGATATTTGATTGATCCCTGTAGGGTCTTTTACTTGACCCCTCCCCACATGAGCAGGGCAGGTGCTTGTGGACGTGAGGGTTTAAACCCAGCTCGTCGGGTTGAAGGACAGACTCTCTCACAACCAGGACGCCCTGCCACCCAAATAGAATAAAGGATTAAATATCTTAAATACTTTCAATGTGGTGTTTTAATTACTAGCTTCCAAAATGCATTAGCTTTGTCGGCTTCTAAAAGCACTAAGCTTGCTTATTGATACAAAATATTTGCAGTCTGTTCTTGGGAGCGGCTACTCTACTCGCGGCAGATATAACTGAGTTTCTACTGAGAGGTTTACCATTTAGGGAAAAATATTTCTATACCTGCTTTGTGTAGTTTTAGGAGCTTTGTGTAGTTTTAGGAGTTACATCTGGGTGAAGTACTGCAGTTTAGACTAAAATGTTATAGCTTCTCATTAAAATGTGTGAAAGAATGTGGATACAATCTCTAAACTGGCTGAAAAGGAAAGAAGTGTGCATCTCCTTAACCCCAAGGCTTCAAAGCCATACATGATGATACTATATTTCAAAGGTCAGTGAAACCATGCTGAATAATATTGAAGAAAGCAACAAGCAAATTAGATCACAAAATCGCCACTAGAGGGCAGACTAACACGTGTCACAGAGTCAGTGGCATTCAGCAACGTTTCTATTTATCTTACACATTAACCCACTCTTCATAGAAGAAAAGTGCTGTTCTTGAAGGATCCCAAAACAAGGTTTGAGAAAAATCCCCCCTCACAACCACCACCGCCCACCGTCACTAGGTGGTTGAACACCATTTCCTTAGAAACTGCAGTGGTTTTCTGAACGTTAGCAGGTGTGCGTATATGAATGTGTTGCCTCTAGCAGATACCACAATATCTTTGGGGTCGGAAAGAGAGAAGTGATACAAACACAAACAAGGCCCCTGTCCCCTCGACCAGTTTCACTGAGGCAAGCTTGCAACTTAACATGCGAAGCACTTCCTGCCGACTCCAGTTTCTGTTTGGGGTTTCTGCAATGCCAATGTGGCCAAAACACTTAGAACAATTCAAAACTAGCAGTTTCTGTGAAACAAGAGGCATATGACCAACTGCATTTCACATTTCAGGATATAATAATTTTATGTGAGAACTTCAACGGTATCATGAACATCCTCCCATTATGAAAACATTGGGCAAATGTTAAATTGTATAAGAAAGTCATGACGAATAATGGGATCAAATTAACGTAACACACGGGCTACCACTTCAGAATCAGTTCTGTGTGTGTTTACTGCATAGCCTACCTATTGTTCGCTGTGAGGTCACATTGAAAACCAGAGGGTTGGTGGGCAAAGCGGACCAGGGGGCAGCGGGCGTTAAGGATCTTCTGCACCCCCACGCAGCCAGGCCCAAACTGGTCCACGCACTCCCCGATGACAGAGAGGATACTCTGGGTGACGGCCCGCTCAGAGTTGACCCGCTTCATCTGGTACTCCAGGGACAGGCCTGCTTTTGGCTGAGCACAGTAAAGATGGAGTTAGCAGGGTCGGCTACAGAACAAGGCTCCTGGAGCCGGTAGGGATTCAAGGTCTCGCTCAAGGGCACTTCAGCAGGGCGGATGCTGGCCAAAATGGAGGCTTGAACCCTGGTCTTCCAGATTAAAGACAGTTGACCCACTCACTATGTACACCAGTATAGTAGCTATTTTGGCTATTCACAATGGTTAGAGAAGATTACACAGACTGGTTTTATACATGGGATGAGAGAAAATGTGCAAAAAATAAAATTGAACAAATTCCATATAACAGATTGTCAGATTCCTTGCATGTATATCATTTGAGTACTGCCCGCTCACTAATGCAGACTATCAACTGGAAGTTCAAACCAAAACAAAATTCACATGATATTCCTACGAACTTCTAGTTCCTAGAACTAGAGTCAAGCCTTTAACACTTAGCTGAGCTCCCTCGCTGAAAAGAAATGGTCACTGTGGTGACTCATGCTAGGTACACAACTTTGATTCACTCGTTTTTGCCTCATTTTTACGTACAGCTAACACCTATGAACCAAAAAATGTATTCATATCTGAAAAAACAAAACAAAAAAAACACTGGATAAAGCCAGAAAAACTCAGTATCCAATTCATCATCAATAGAACAGCTCAGGGTGGATTTCCACCCTGTGTGCAGATTATCGAGACTGCTGTTTGTGTCTGGCCTTGCCTTCTGACATTAACTAAAGTGGGACTTTCTCACCGGGGGCATGTTTCTTATCAGACTGCTACCTTTGATAGTGGGCAGTGGTAAAGGCTCGAAATAGGGGTTTCCCACTATACATCTAGGTAAACAAGTTACATGGGAGATGTTTGCACATTGACATTTTACTGTATAACTTAAAGCTGTTATGTGTAATATTCTTATGTTATTTTATGTTAAAATATAAGACTATGACTGTGTGACTATAAGACTGTGTGCTATGTAAAGGTTTTGTGAGATATGATTTTCACAACAGGTGAAGAATCTGTTCACCTGTAGCATGGGAGGTTTTTGATGGACAGGAGAGGTGCTGCAGGGGAGGGGAAAAGTCCAGCTTGTTTTCAACTGTAATGTTCAATGTTTGTGTAATTCCCCTTCACTATCAGTAGAGTCTGAAGAGGGGCTTGTGATTTAATGTTATGGCAATACCACCATTTAGTTTATGCAAAAAACAATATGTTGCAGACTGCTACACCGCTACTCATGCTTGAATCCTTCTCACTTGCTGACAATATGTGCAGTAGCTTCAAAACACTAGACCTCATTTTGTTACACGCGTCATTGTGTACATTGTGCAGGAAGTTGCCACCATCCAAAAATACATTCAGGTGTCAAGCCCCGGGGCCATAACTAGAAAAACAAAACATCAATAAATAATCATGGCAATAGAGGAAGTAAACACTTTATGAGCCATTGGATTAGGTCCATAAAAATAACCTCAGAGTTTGTCTATGGTAAATAAGAGCTTCCTGCATGAACGCTGACGCTGCTGAAACTACAAAGATCATGATCAGATCTCCCAGATATCTTCCAACCGTGAAGGATGTTGAAAAGGGCAAAGGGTTCAAAGTGGGGAACCATTTCTGATGCAAAGAAACACAATTTCACAAAGATTCAGACTTTTTCACAAAAAAGTCACAAAGATTAAAGCACATATTAGGCCCTGGAGCAGAAAATATGACTGGTATGGCAGCCATGATATACTGTATCTTCCAAACAGTTTCACCTAATGTTTTCACAAAATACCCCAGCTTACTCTGGCTAATCTAGTAACTAAAGGAGGAAGTTGCCTGCCCCAACCCCCATTATTACCTTTTTTATGTTCCTTCCACTGATGCTGTCAAGGTCTAGGAACATGTCCAGGTCACAGCCCAACTTTCCAAAGCCATTCACCGATGACCCAAATGGCCTGATGGTGCATTCTGGGAAATAAGCAGCAGCAATGTCCTTGAGCAGGGAGCAGACCAGGAAGCGCAGACAGGTGTTCTCCTCTGTTAACTGGTAGGCTTCTGTCAGAGAGGTTACCTGCTGGTCTATCTGAAGGCAACAGGGGGGACAGAGAGCATTGTAAAACAATACTTCTACTACTGAAAACTATTACACTGTAAGTGATTTCTATAAATTAATTCAAGCAAAGAATATAGACTTCTTTATAGTATTGGACACTACTCTGAAAGATGTATTGTAAATAGGACTAATAATATTAAACAAATTTGTGGTTTATATTGTTTGTATATTGTTATGACCCTGAGTCATATTTGTTTTGAGGTGACAGAGCTATCTCTCCTCCCCTTAAGAGTGTTCATGTATGGGTATGTGTGAAAGGATGATGACAAACAGGTGGTTCCCTGTGATTGGTCCATTCATCCAGATTGCTGCTTCTGGATTGGACTAATAGATGGCATCAGCCCTTTAAATCTCATGTGATGGCATCAGCCCTTTAAATCCCATCTGATGGCAACGTGCTCTCTCTCATCTCTACCACTTCCAACCAAAAGCCAGCATGTAGTTGTGTGTGTTAAGATAAGGGTGCTTTAAGTAAAATAGTCTGATCTGGAATAGAGAAGTGGTGTAGATTTGTGTATGTGTAAATTAGTAACTTGGCTAAGACTTGTAATCTAATTCTGGCAGTTTGTAAATTGTTTGTTTGTAAATAATATACTGTAAAAACCTTAACCCTAACAATATTTCTAAAATTTGTAGTGTGAATCGATACCTTCATTAACAATAAAAAAGACAGCCCATTTCAGGGATGGACAATATTTTTAAAAACTACAGTAATATGTTTCCAGTCCCTTACAAGACCTAAAATACCAAAGATTTCTATGGCACAAGTATCATTGTGTCATCAATATCACTAAAAGTAGAGGTGCACCAATACAGTAGGAGTGCTTAGTTTTGAAAACCCTGGGATAGTGTTAATCTAACCTAATTTTGTAATGTACCTAAAAGATGAAGATAATTTTTGAATGATCTAAACATATAAGTGGTAGTTTCTTATTATCTGTGGCCTTCTCTGATACCAATATTTTTTACCGGTTTGTGCCATGAGATACTTTTGCAGTAGGGATTACTTTTATCATTTAACAACAATCAGTAAGTAGTTTTGTGTACGCTAGTCCATAACCACTTACACTGTCCTCTCTGGACAATCTCTGTATGAGCTGATGGATGGGGATGGTGGTCTGTGGTTGGCACTGTGGGCCTGACTGGTTATTTGGTGGATCAGCAGGACCTAGACTTCTGAGTGACAACAGTCTGGATTTGAAAGGCACCACAGATTCATGGTTGATGCTCGGGATGGAAGTCCCTTCATACAGCGAGGCAAGACTTTCCTGGTTGGCAAACTCCACCACTGCATGTGTTCCCTAGAGAACACAACATGTGTCATAAGCACATGATTCTGACAGTCAGGCCTGTGATACAGGTGTTAAGTCAATAGACTTTTTTGGAAATTAATGTTTAGTTAGCATTAGCACTTAGACTATTACTTACATAGCTTTCGTAAAAGAAACATTTCTTGATATCTCCATGTCTTGATAAATACTTGAGGATCTTTTTCTCGTTGGTTTTGGAATGGCAGCTGATGAGAACAGATCTCTCGGCTTGCTCTTGTCTCTCAGCCTGGACAGCATAAAACGACTTGTACCCATCCTTTTGCTCTGACAACAGAATAGCAATTGTTGAAGTGCATGACTCACTGGCAACAAATGATATTAATGTTTTAAGTTTTAAATGTTTAAAATTAATTTGTCAAGTGCACAGTAACAGCACAGCAGCAGTTGTTAGCCATCTGCGAGCATCCTCTCAGCATTGTAAAAATAAATGAATAAAAGTAGTTCAAAAAAGTGAGTGTTATAAGTACAACAGAAGGTTAAAGTAACTGAATATGGTAGGGTTGCTATATTCAAATGCAATAGTATAGAAACAAAAAAATCTATCACACAGCTATCAGGAAGAATTGGTACATGTTCATTATTCATTACAATCTATCTAGATGAATGTTATCCTGTTGTAGCATTAGATGAGGTGCTGGTGAATCCAGCCACGCTGAGACACAGTAAGGTAATTAGATTTTCATTTTAAAAACAGATATATTGCACATACTGCATATATTTCTTCATATTCTGTAATGTAAATATTTTTATTTTATATTTATGTTTCTTGACTTGCAGTACTTGTTTTTTTACTTCTACTTTATTTTTCTCTATGTTTATTGTATGCACCAATATACCAAGGCACATTCCTTCTATTGTGAAAACTTACTGTCACTGATACAGTCACTTGTACAATACAGGACAACAGCTACTCTCCACCAAATGATGTTTGTTCAAACTGAATTATAAAACTTGTCAAAACTGACCGGGTATGCTGAGAGGAAACTCTATGCTGCTGTTACATGTATGTGTCGTGGATAGTCAGCCAGTAGTAAACAGCTAACGCTACTGGTTACTGTCAGTGACTTCAATCAGCTTGTTAGCATGGAAGCTACGAGATTGTGTTGCTTACTATATTATTTCCCTGACACCACGTGTAACCAACCTGTTTCTTCTTTCTTTAATGCTCCAGACTGCGCGGCAGCAACGTTTGTCCCAACGTTTCTTTGAAGACACATATCAATAGTTTGAAAGCACTTTGACAGTCTACCCCTTCCCCTCATATGCAACCTGCACATCCCGATGGAGGCCGCCATTGTTGCTTTGAAAGAGGCATAATTGCGCATGCGTTAGATTTTATTCTACGGCAAGTAGGCGCTGTCAAAAAACACCAACAAGGACAAAACAACAAACGAACCAGTAATTAAAGTTTTTACAAGTTGACTTAATGACATGTTTCCTACTTTAGCAACTACAAATCTACGAGCCTCATAGTGTGACTCCCAAGATGTTGGTTTCAAACTAAAAGTGGAGGGATTTTGATTCTTGTAGAGGCAACATTTATTTTATTTATTTAAAATGAGAAGCTTTTACTTTTTTAAGGACAAAATCATTTGTCCAATACCCAACTATTTTGTGGAATGCGATAAAGGCACACTCTTAAATCAAACGCTTGTTGTACATAGATTTGATTCTTATCTGGAAAAATAAAGGAATGAAGGATGAAATGATGAAAATGAAAAGAAAAACGAAACCGACACGAACATAAGCAAGTGGCGACTGACATGAATTACACCTACGCGGCAGAAGCGCTCTACAAAACCTCCTGTTTACTTCCTTCTCAGTAATATTGTAAACTCAGTCCCAGCGACTTCAGTATCCAGTCAGCGTTGAACACTAGAGACGTACGATGGAGAGAGCGCAGTCAAACTAAGCTTCCGAGACAAAGATAGAGGTGAGTAAGTCATGTTGGTTTCTTGTTAGAACTTATTACATTATCTCCGAGGTTTGTGATATTTTGCGCTCAGAAGCGCTCAATCCTTTGAAAGTATTACCTTGCATTTTATACAGTTTCACCATAGGCACCGTAGCCTTCTTCTAATACAAGGCCAGAGAATTGTCTCCGAATCTGATGATAGTAAATACCTGGTTGCCTGTACCTGCACGATATATCACATCATAATGACATCTAAATCAGTGTATCCCGAATATTGTTTACATAGTGTTTATAGATATGCATGTCATAATTTGTGAAACAGGGTTGATGCCTTCCCCCAATACACGTCAAAATCAGATGTTTGATTTCAAATAGATGATCAACATCATTATTTTTATTTTGCTATAAAACGAGGGGGCAAGCAATCTGGGAAGCCCCAGATGTGAAATTCCCTTCATGTGCTTGGGAAAACAGTACAATAGGCCCCTCCCTTGTCTCTCTTGCATGCTGTACTGATAGATTTTAGTGTCACTATGCATCCCCCTCTCTTCATCCCCTCTCTACCAACTGGTGAGCATTGAGTATGTTTAATTCTTGAACTTGTGAGATCTCTTTTGTTCTGAAAAGAACCTGGCCGAAATTAATTTCAATGTTCCATTGTAGAGCCAAGAGGAATAGTGAAGAATCAAAATGGAGTACAAATATGACAATGGAATAGAACTCCTGCTTGCTCATATGAACATAGAGGACATCATTAACGCTGTGGAGACTCTCTATCACATTGAGGAAGAAGAAGAAGAGGAGGAAGAGGGAGGCTTATCATTTGAGGAAGAAGGCCTCTCTCAGGAGGAGATGGATGAGAATGAAGAGACAGGGGACTCTGGGGATTCAGGGAGTCAGCAGAAGGGTCACGGTGGTGGGGTTGGTGGTGGCGTGAGGTACGGGACAGTGTCGGACCTCCTGTCCTTTGTCAACCTCATCTCTGACATGCAACAGGCAGCCCTGCAGCCCCTGCCTGAAGAGATGGGAGTCCTGCTGAATAAGGTGAGAGTTTTTTTTTATATTTTATTTTTGCTTTTTACAAGGTGAGAGTTTAATGCCATGTTGAACTGTTCTCTGTTGTCATGCTGTCCTAATAAAGAGGGCATACAGCAGGGATGGATTGTCTCTGCATGTCTGAGTCAACTGTGTTTATATTTTGATAAAACATAGTACAACCGTAGCAGCTAAAACTGAAATGTTTTTGTAATTGGCCCTGGTTTTCAGACGGACATGGCTGTTAAAAATAGACGCTACCAAATCGATGTGGACGTGGTTCTCTTTCCATGGAAATTGACCTACAAGAATCCCGGGACTGGCCTTGTTCCAAAGGGCTCATTTGGGAAAGTCCATCTGGCTCAGGACACTAAAACCAGGAAGAGAATGGCATGCAAACTGGTGAGTCTTTCCCAGCAATGATTGGAATCCAGCCTGTTTGGATTTCTCGAAACTCTTGGCTCTAGGTAAAGGAATCTGTTCTGCCAGGGGCCTTTGTTTACAAAGCAAATGCTACTGCATTCATGTCAACATGACATTTTACATGTCTGTAAATGCATCTTTGTATGCACTGATAGTGTTGTAAAAGAGGAAGAGTGTTTTGTTTTTTAAAAAGCGCCATTTCTGTGTAGAACACCTGTCTAGCAGTCAGAAATTGAAAACATGTTGGCCAAGATCACTGAACTGAAACAACAGAAACTCCCCACAGCAGCTCGTCTGAATGTAGCAAACAGTAGAGTTTTGACATAACATAAGTTTTAGTATATGCTATATAAATAAAGTGATAAATATTGAACCTATTAGGTTTTGATTCCTTTGATATAGTTGTGCTTTCATTTGAGCATGGCACTAGCATTCCCAGGTAAACCTTTCACTTAGTGTGGAACAATATAGTTAAATTCTATTGTATTCTTATCTATCCTATTCCGTTCTATTCAGCTAAGGAGGGGAATGATGCATGTTGTTTTCACCACAATGGAAAATATTGGCAGGCAAGATGGGAGTGGTTTCCTGACCTGGTGTTTTCACATGTTATGAAGTGATAAGCTAGTAAATATAATGCTTATAATAGACATAGAAAAAGCTTAGTTGTACCAGTTTACCAGCTGGTTATCCAGGCTACAATCGATCAGAAGACCTTAGACAGGCAACATCATCGTCAATGGACTGCTAAAATTGGTATGCTAAAATTGGTAATGTATGTGGAGATTTTGGATTAATTTAGCGTTTGTATAATTATCATAGATCCCCATGGAGAACTTCAAAGCTGCCGATGTGGAGATCCAGGCCAAGTTCCGTCATGAGAACATTGCTGAGCTCTACGGCGCTCTGCTGTGGGACCAGAATGTCCACCTGTTCATGGAGGCAGGTGAAGGTGGCTCGGTTCTGGAGAAGCTGGACAGCTGTGGGCCCATGAGGGAGTTTGAGATCATCTGGGTGACCAAGCAGGTACTCCGGGGCTTGGAGTTCCTCCACTCCCACAATGTCATCCACCACGACATCAAACGTAAGCACAAAAAGCATATTCTTCCTTTTTTGGGCCACACATGGCGTTTTCCAAATTAGATAGTGCAGATGGTTTAGGAAATTATGTGATGATGGTCTTGAGCCACTTTACGTCAAATGCAGACCAGGGACAGATATAGTTCTTGAGAGAGCCATGTAAGTGTCTTGGGCAGGAAGCAGTTGAATCAGTCAACAAAAAGCCACAGACCAAAAAGACCACAGACACAGAAGCAAACCATCTCACACAGTACATAGTACATTAGTATAAAACGTTTGACGTAAGACCTTGTGTGGAGGAAGCTGGGGTGTTTGCAAGTAGCCAGGTCACACTAGTCAAATCTGGTAACTACTTACAGAGATTGCTGGAACACAGGAAGCTAGTTGGGTTGAGATGGCACAGCTGAGGTTTGATGTGAGCTAATCTTAGCCAATCAGTTTCCAGCCCTGGGATCAAAGCATTCTCCAGGGCTGTCTGTCAGCCAGTCATGACCTAGTGTCTGGAAATTCCAGCCAGTTGCTCCCTCCTTCCCCTGCTCCTTCCTTGGAAGAAGGGTTAAATGCAGGCTGCTGAAAGGAGAATGATTTACGACAATGGCCTGCTTTGTGGCCTGGCCCTCTAACGTGCTACTGTGGTCTTCCATGCTTCCTGCCTTGGTTCAAATGATGCAATTTTACCTCAGTAAATAGTGAAGCAATTTATGAAACTTCTTGCTAAAAGCCACATGGCTTTTTTGATTTTTCTCAGTATTGCTTTGGTGATTGTAGTGCCTCTTTCCCAATGCTGTTCAAACCAATGCAAATACAGCGCAGTTGAGAACTCACTTATTGTGTTCATGTTCAAGAGTGCTTATTGCACCTATGCACGCACAGCTGTAGACTAACGGCTACTTTTGCAAAGTAGAAGTAAATATACAGTGTCTTTTCTGAAATAGACTATGCTTCTGCAACATACTGACTATTATACCTTCCTTTCTGCTTTTTTCCTTTCTCCGTAGCCAGTAACATTGTCCTGATGTCTGACAAGGCAGTGCTGGTGGACTTTGGCCTCACAGTGCAGATGACAGAGGATATATACACTCCCAGAGACCTGAGGGGAACAGAGGTGAGAGAAAAGTGCACGTGCTACATAAACACTCAAATACAGCTACGCCATTAAGGAAGACAGTTTTAGGCAGAACAAGCCCCTGCAGTGTAAGTGTAAGCATATAATGTAATGATGATCCTGTTAGGAATCAAACCCTTTAATCTCAGCATGACTCTCTTTGTCATTACCTTCTCTAGTCTGTACTTATGCTGTTTTTAATCTGTGAACATAAATGGCTATGTTTAATTCTAGAAATAGCAGCTGTCTTCTGGTCCATGACTCAGGTTATTAGACACATCAGGGATTTTTTAAAGCAATATACTTGGTCTGAAGGCTTGTCGGAACATGTCTGTCACTGTCAAAAACAGTCTGCAGAATTTATGGGGAGAACTAATAATGACTGGGAAGAGCGAGTGTATCCATAAATTCACCTATTGACCTAGAAAACTATTCTTGATGGTAACAGCCATATTCATTGAATACTATTAAGTATTTTAAGTATTTTTTTCCCTACTTGGGATAATTTATGATGATACTAGTGCTCCTTGAAGACCATTTGCTCCCTTAACCCTCATTCCTTGTCCCCTTAGTTTTGAGTTGTGTGCATCTGTGCAGTGGAAAGTCCCAAGACAGTAATAATAACATGAGAGAGAGGTTGCAAATAGACAGTTAGCCAGGCTGAGGTGCTCAGGCTTCAACATTGAGGAGCAGGCCGGAATTTCCAGCAGAGAGACAGAGAGACAGAGACAGAGAGAGAGAGAGAGAGAGAGAGAGAGAAAGTTTAAAAAAACAACTCAAAACACATTTTTACTTGTCTTATCTTTGTGTGTTTGTATTTTTTGTTTTACTGTATTTTATTGTATACTATATATTTTATAACTATACTATGTCTCTCTTGACAAATGGAGATAATTTATTTGAATGTAAGAGGCCAAAATAATCCTTAAATTTGATCATTTAGTCCACAGGCTGGTGCCAATCAGAAATTAATCTATGCTTGAATATAATAAACTGTACACAATATATGAAGTACTATCTGAATCTACAAACAGCAGGGAATCCCTACCTATCATCACCAACTTTGCCTACACTGTTACCATGACGATGAGAAAAAACCACAGAGTTGAACTAGATGGAAGGCAGCCAGATAAGAAAAGAAGCTCTGAAGTTTATATGGCCTGTTGTCAACCATTAACTTCAATAGGGGTTTTGATGTATTAGGCAATCTCACATGAGAGAGAGAGCGAGCAAGAGGGGGAGAGAGAGAGAGAGAGACAGAGTGAGAGAATATTAATCTGGGTGTATGCTTACTGTTTCACACTCAGCAGGCTACTGCACTTCTGTACTGTCCTTAGCTTCTGTCTTGCTTCTGCTTCTGGTTCTTGTTCTGTTTTTGAACTGCATTAATTTGAAATGCAATAGACCATACTCTTAGCTCCTGCTTGCCACATCAGTTCATCCATTTGATTGAAACCATTAAAAGAGGAACCACCCCCACCTTCTGCAGCCCTATTTTATGTCGTTCACTCCACAGTGTAAAAGGGTATTATGTTTCCGTTATTTTCCTCCAGATGTACATGAGTCCAGAGGTGGTCCTGTGTCGTGGACATAACACCAAGACGGACATCTACAGCCTGGGCGCCACCATCATCCACATGCAGACCGGGAGCCCCCCCTGGGTCAGGAGATACCCACGCACTGCCTACCCATCCTACCTCTACATTGTAAGTACATAGTACTGTACATGCATACCGTGCAATTGGTTTGACCATCTGTGCGCACTTTAAAGAAAAACACTTAATTGACTGTATTTGAGTTGTGCTCTCCTGGATGTGTTATGTGCTTCATACTTTTGTATAAAAGCCAAACAGGTGTATCATCCTAGTCAGTTGTTCATACAGCACACACTCATTCATATAGTTCACTTCCTGTTACGAATTTTAAACAACAGGTATCGTTCCGTCACATAAGTAGTCATTCTCTCTCAGATACTGGCAGTGGTCAAGTCAAGGACAGACACAATAACATTGGAAAACTTCCTCTGTGTTTTTATCAAGATAGATTCTATGAAAAGTATTTATGTGTGTTCAATAAATGCCCTGCCCCTTGGCACATGTCACACATTCCGCAAAGTCTGCGGATTCCACAGAAGTATAAAACAGCCTTCAGTCACTCCTCTATCACGCTATCACACTTTCACACATGCCTCAGGATGTGATATAGCCACGCAATACAAAAAAGTCAGACACTTTTCCGTGACCTAGTTTTGCTTTCTTTTTTTTCGTCTAGTTTATCATCAGATACAGGAGGTGTAACATGAGTTTGCTTGCAGCACATGTCAGTCAGTCACTGCTTCCGTTTCGTTTTTTAAATGGTTTTCCATGACATGGGTTCTTATTTTAAAGAAGTGCTGTTTCTGTTTTTTTGCAGTGGCTATCTGCCTATGATTTTCATTGATTGAATTACTCACTTCCTCATGAAAACGTTGCCATAGGGAAGTGCTGTTCAGGCTATTCAACTCACTTCTACAAGTTTTAGTTTGCTACTTCTTGTTCCAAGAACCAAACCTGTTTTATAAGCTATTTTTCATCATACATTTCGCACTTCACATCCTCATACTTCATATCTGCTTAAGTCTGTTTCTGTTACAAATTGGATGTCTCAAAATCTCCTCCAACTTAATTCTGACAAAACTGAGGTCCTTGTGACCAGCCTCGATTTTTTACTAAGGAGGTCAGTCACTATATTGGCCCCCCTCGCTAGCAACACAACTAGCCTGGTTATTGTTGTTAAATTGTGCATCTTTTTTAAACCAGTGCTTTTGTAACTTCTTCATTATTGCGTCTTTCTGTGATGATTAATTTCTTCTGATCTTCTCTCGCCAGATCCACAAGCAGGCTCCTCCTCTGGAGGACATAGCCGAGGACTGTAGCCCAACCATGCGCTCCTTCATGGCGCGAGCCCTGGAGAGGAATCCAGCCCTGCGCAGTTCTGCAATGGAACTGCTAAGGGACGAGGCCATCAACCCCCCGAGGGAGGAGCAACCACGCTGTTGGAGCCTGGATTCAGCCCTGGGGGAGGCCAACCACCCCATGCTACGCCAGCACAGCCAGCAGCCAGACACCACGCAGGGTACGGACCGGAGCAAAACCTAAGCTTTCAGACTCATTTGTTTATATACACTTGTGCACAGATGTTCATGAATGCATCACATATGTGTGGTCACAATCATTTGCTAGTACACAACGTACTCTCAAATCTGCACTCTTTCATGCATGTGCACATACACACACATCCTCGCTGACAGACACACACACACACACACACACACACACAGGTGTTAATACCTCTCTTTTCTGTTTTGTAGAATCCTCCCTGTACTCACAAGACTCCGGTCACATGAGGAGAAATGGCTCCCTGTACATTGATTTGGGGGCCATGGCTGAGTACTATAACCATGTGAGAGGGCCCCCTGCTGCAGAGTATGGCTAGCACTGGACCACAGCGAACCATTATTAAGGGGGAACCATCATTGAAGCTAAAACTCTAAAAACTCTGCATTAATCTACTCTTCACTGGTGGTGAACCGATGATTTGTTCATCCAGGTTAATAGTTGTCAATCACACGGACTGATGATCAACTATGAATGTTTGCAAGACTCAGAATAAGATGTAATGAATGGACGGTGGAGTGGCCTGATGTTGCACTGAAATAGGCTGATGTCTTATGCGTGACTTCTTAACAGTTTCAGCAATGCTGCAGGACAGTGGTAGAAAGTGATTTGTAATTCAGCATCCTTGTGTTGCATTTACTATTGACATTTTTGTCTTATATTTTGTAACTTCTTGATTGAAGTTTGTATATAATTTATTGCAATGTTATACAAGTAAAACACCTTTATACATGCTGGACAAGTTTGTTTCTCAAGGAAAGATGCCTTGTAGGCTTTATGATTGAGACGTAATTGTTACCGTTATCATTATAAGTTTAAAGAGATATTGAAGACGTAGCTGTTTCATATGTAGTTCTTTCTGGACTTCTTCATGTTAGTTCCTGTGGAATGTTAATAACATTACTGTATCATAGTAATTGCTGTGCAAATCACACTTCTACAGATTGCATATTACTGTTGAATTTATTTGTTTGTACATCTTGTGAGATGAAAGCTATTGTCCTTCTTTACGTAGAGCATAGAAAGTGACTAATGGTTGAACCTGAAAATGCATCTTTATGGCATTATGTCAATAAAATGAAAGACCAATGTTGTTTGTACAGATCATTTGAAATACTTCAACATATTTATCTGTTTGGGTTTGCCATTTCACATGAAAAGGAACGTTAACAACTTTGATATTTCACCATGTCACGTTTCACTTTAGCTTTCTCTGAAAATAGTCCTCAGTATTAGCTCTGAATGACACTGATAGTCTGGAAGCATATGCAGCGTTGGAGCTGGATAATAATTTTAGATCTATGAATAAGAGACGGTGAGGGAACACTACATATGAGTTTCTCACATAACACTTGTTATGGATTAGCATCATCATACAGCAGCTAGGGTCTTCTGCTTGAATCTCTTCATGATTTACTGTGTTGAGCCCAGAGTCTGGGTACAAATATCTGGTCACTGATGCAGATCTAAGCCTGATGATTATTAATGGAAAGGAAGTGAGGTCTGTTCCAGGTTAGATGAGGAACCCACTTCCATGACGACTGGGGCGGGGGTGAGGGAAACTAGTGTTTGGAGTTCCTCTCTC
>OMKK01029764.1:0-15454 GCA_900302305.1 Polymixia japonica | reverse complement strand
GGGGGGGGGGGACAGAGGGCGGTAAGCAAAGAGAGAGAGCGAAAATGAAAGAGATGGAGATAGGTATGAGCGAATGAGTGTGTGTGTGTGTGTGTGTGTGTGTGTGAGGCAGATAGACAGAGAGAGAGAGATAAGGAAAATGGAGAAAATCTTAGTGGAATGAATGAAATTGAAAAAAGACTGAGGGAGGGAGAGTGATAGGAAGAGAGGCTGTGTGTGTAAATGTGTGTGTGTAGGGGGGTGTGTCTGCGCGTAGTCATGCATGTTCCCGGGCATGCATGTGTGTGTGAACATATGCAAAAGGCGTGTGTGCCTGTGTTCTTGTGCGATGGAAAAGAGAGTGAGTGAGTGAGTGTGTGTGTGTGTGTGTGTGTGTGTGTGGGTGGGTGCTGCCTTTCCCAGCATGCAGCTGGTGCAGGGCTGCCCTCTCTCTTGCCCCGGCCAACACCTGCCTCCATTTCACTCCCTCCGCCCTGCACACGCTGTGGAGCGCCAGTGAACTCTGGGCCCCCTGACTAATGGAATGGGCCCTCCATTCCCAACCATTAGAGGATTGCTGTCCCTCCCCGTGGCCCTGAGTGCCCTACAGTCAGGAGAAGGGAGAGGAAGGAAGGAGGAGAGAGAGCGGGAGAGAGAGAGAGCGAGAGAGAAAGATAGAAGGATGAGAAGAAAGAAAAGATGTGGCGTTGGGCTGCTCCCATACCACACACACCTGGTCATTACATGACAGTCAGCAGAGTAATCCAGCCGAAATAAGGCTTGACACAGCTTAGCATTTGACTGAGGCAATTTCTAAAAAGGATATTAAAAATTCTGAGCCAGGTGCAGAGCTGGGTTTCAAGGAAGGACTTTCAACGAACGTACAGTATGACAACGGCTCCGACTGATCGCCGAGTGCTTGTGATTTCATTTAGCCAGTAAATCCACAGCTCTACCTCAATTATACCTGCTTTGCGCCAATGGAAAAACGCACCTCGAGGGTATGGAGGGTGTGGCATGGGGGGGTGGGCACGGCGTGGATTGGGGATTGAATCTCTCGATGAGCTGATAGCATATCCACAGACAGCGAGCCAAGCTGTGCTCCGGTAATGTTATGCTAATGACATGGTAATGATATGCTAATCCACCGGCAGTATTCCACATCGCTAGAGTGAGGGGGATTCTGGGAGGCTTCTCACCATTGGTTGGAGACCAGGAACTTCCTGGTGTCAGACTTCACAAAAAATGCAAAGTAACACACAAACACACACATATACACACACTTAATTCTAGAAGCAGTGATCTAAGCTAAAATAAAGACAATGAAACACATAGACTACGCTGATATAATCACATCCACAAACCCTTGAGTAAGCAAAATAGAATACCTGTCAACAATACAGTACAGTGTGATTGAAATGAAAAATATAGGTCAGCCTTTATTGTACATAAGCCTGTGAGTTGAACCATTTATCAGAGTGAGATATCAAGTCGCTGTGCTGTGGTTCTACACGAACAGAGAGTGAAATAGAAAATGATCTGTTTTAGATCAGGATATGGTTGTTTTTCATGTCGCTCGCTGTCTTTGAAACCCTGCATCTGTAATGGCTGCCATTACCTGCCTAGTCAGAGCCTGACCCCTAATTCTTCTCTCTCTCTGTTTCTCTCTCTCTCTCTCTCTCTCTCTCTCTCTCTGTAATCATGATTGCACTACGCTACAACAGCCTTGGTTGAAGATGAGACCCACCATGTATGACAATAATCTGCCGTGAACCTGCATAAGCAGTGCCACATAGCTGGGTGCCGTGCTACTAATGACATGCAATCCCTTCCTGGGTGCACTTTTCTTTTTTTTTTTTTGCTGTACTACATTTCACAGCATCTCATCTGGTGTAGCTGAGGCATCTAAAGAGGTGTTAGGCTGAATACAGTGATAGCACCCTTCAAATGAGACGAATGTTTAAAGGCCCTGATAGAAAAAAAAAGAAAAAGAAAAACCGTGACCTTGTTGGAGATGGCTCAGTCCCGGCCATTGTTAAGCACACAGAGATCCTGTTTGTTCCAAAATGAGTGCAGCGTGACATGAGCAAAGGCGAACTCATGAATCTGAACAGATCTACTCGGTCTCTGGTGATCTCTGAGAACAAATAAAAGTCATAAAGATTGACGTTAAAGGCTTCACTGCATCTGCAACCAAGCAGACCACCTGCGAAGCAAATACAGTGTCTCAGTGTCTAAATCCGTCCACATCGTATGAAGACATCATGTTGGGGTTTTGTTTTGTTTTTCTTTGTATTTTACAGTTGGAAATGAATATGTCAAGCCTCGCACAACGCAGAGCCGCGATGACATTTTCCTGGATGTTGTACATTAAATCAAAGAGACCACCAATATGTTGAGTGCTAGCGCGGAGACATTTGATTCCCATTCCACTCATACAATATTACCACTAGAATGCCAGCACACATCACAATCCTCCCAAGCTGGTGTTGGGCTTGTCAGACGTTTCATTTCACTTCAATGTTTTCAAAAGAATATCACAGCAAATTGTGAAGTACCGTTCTTCTTGATATACAATATTTTTTTCTGTGCACAAGGCACAAATCACCTGTGACACAATTAAATTGGGTTTGACTTAACAAAGGCGATTTAGTGTCACTGACATTTAGCATCAGCCCCTGGCGACAGACAGGTAAAAGAGGCCAGTCAGCAGATTGGACCTCCGGGGAGCCCGAGAGAGGGGGTTGTCTCTGCCTCTCCTCTGGATATGGGGCTTCTTAGGCTAAAAATCAGGGACTGGTCATCCTTCATTAAAGCCAGAATATAACAAAGTACAAAATACTATATATCCTTACCAATAGGTTACTACAGGATTACACCACAACATTATTATTCATACTGCACTTATGGGATGCTTGCACCCTTTCATGAATGTATAAAATGTACATATACTGTGTCCAACAGAGCCATAAATATTGCAAATAAACTGCATAATCTTAAATGTATAAATACACATATTTAATGCAATATGTGCTTGTGGTAGGTAGGTTGGTCAAATGGAATTAGTCTTGACCACATGAAACTTCATTGTGATTGGTTATTTAGGAGATATTGCTGCACAGAGGGACTTTCATTGGTGTGTAAAAGAGCAGAAGACAATGAAGGAAAATGTGCGTGTGTGTGTATGTGTGTGTGTGCGCACATGCATGAGAGAGAGAGACAGATAGAGAGCGAAAGAGAGTGGGGTGGACTGTCCAATAAACTCCTGATAAAGGTTAAATAGATGTTTTATTCATGATCCAGGCAGCAGCAGCAGCAGGGCCAAGGTTGAGATGTGTGTACGTCCCCATTCCCCAGGGCCAACGATACACAGAGCCTCACACCAGGCCAATGGACACTTGCCCTAACAACTATCAATAACTCCAACACACATGCAGCCCCCGGTTTCACTTATCAATAACCGCAAATCGTAATTTCTGATTGTTTGCCACCTTACCAAGAGGTATGAAAGAGTCCTTATTTCTTAGTGTAGCCTAGAACATTTTGGAACAGATGCCACGCTTTTAAACTCAACAACTAAAGTATCCTTTAAAATGTTGATGTGGTTAAATCACACTTAGTCTTTTGACAGAAGGATTTCTAATATGGCTAATATGATTAAAACTGAGGCAAACGGTAAAGACCCAATAATTTCCAAAGACATTCAACTGTAGCCTATTGCTCATATAGGAATTTCTCAGAGGGATAAACTAAGGTTGGGAAGGTAAGAGTGCGTGTGTGTGTGTGTGTGTGTGTGGGCAGCCTACTGTATGTGCGGGACTTTGATCAGATATGAAATATTCAGAAACGCTGCTGTAATTTGATGAAAGTCAGATATCCCTCGAAAAGGAAATAGAAGTCAGCACTTTCGCAGCTCTCGACAAAAAGCCCTCGGTAAACGGATTTAAAGAATGTAAATTGCGGGCCCATAGGTGGAGGTAATAACGGTGGTTTTAAACATGCACTGACCCGTGATATGAACTCCAGTCCGTGCTGCTCGGCCACAGCTCTGGCTGTTCTGACGCCTCCGTCCGTTTCCACAGCATAGAAGACATGGCGGTCGGTCCCACGCTGCCTCTCAGTGGCCACTAGCGGCCACTGCAGCATGCAGCAAAACACAAGCACAATGACATTGAACATGGGCGCCCTAGAATAGATTTAGAGGGAAATAATTAATTATACAGCCTGAAAAAACCTTAACATCAATGGATTAATCTTGAATCTATGTCAATTATATGCAATGTAGTCCTGATAGTTTATGTAACATATCCATCTACATTTTACATTTTAGTCACATTTACATTTTACATTTTAGGGCGCTCTTACCCAGAGTGACTTCCAGTATGTGAGCAGGTATGGACTGAGTATCCTGGTCAATACACTATTGTATTTTTATATGCTGTATTGCCTTACGTTTGTTTCTATTTAATCCAAATTGAAACGTTGCCAGCGTAGCCTAAATAAGATAAACTAGATAAAAAACAAGTTGCTGTACAATGGTAACATATTCCTTCCTCCACAATTGCAGTAAACATATCAGCATCCTTAACATACTCAAAATTTGAAATAAGAACTACACTTCAAATGGCTTCTAACTAAGGTTATTGACTTATGGTAAGACTCACTATCTCAGCAGAGTATTGAACATTGGCAATTCTCAAACAACTTGCCCACAGCCACCTCCACTGTACTTTAGTTATTGCATCAAATCTGCACTGGCTGCCACCCACAGCATGAGAACCACCCACCTGTAGCCACAGAGAGTGAAACGTCCAAGAGAGATCTTTTACCCTGTGCGATGAAAGTTAGAACTCTGGCATCGGGGGCCCCAAGCGAGACAACATCCACACTCTCTCCAGTTCCCAGCCCACACATTTAATCTTCCGGCCTTGATGCAAATGCTTTGAATGTGGAAAAAAAAGTACTCTCATTCTAAGAACTAACTTCCATCTTTATGCAAAGCAGACACTTTATCTGGATTTCTTTATGCCACCCTTTTCTAGTGAGCAGTTCACCATGTTAGAATGAATGGCTACTGCCTAACCCTTCTCACATCTATTAAATGACAAATGAAACAGCCTGCAATAATGGACATATTGGAACGAGATCATTAATTGGCTGATCTATTTGCTCACTCCTTCCCCTTGACTATGCAAGCAATAGTAAATGTTGGATTATTTTGGTTATTTTAATTTTAATATGCACACATTGATGTGCGGTAAAATCACAAATCCCTGCATTATACTCTCTCTCTTTCAATTGCTGTGTGTTCATCTCACATCAAAAACAGTGAAAGTGCCTCCTTCTACAGCACTTCTCTCAAACAATGGTGCAGCCCGACCACTGTTTCCACAGCATCATTCAGCTCCAATCTCACAAGCCCCTGAATGAAATCGATAATCTCACTTGGGGGACCAAGCCCCAGTCAATCCCAGTGAGGCGCAGGGGCAGCGCTGTACACCCACTCAGTGAGCAGGCCCCAGGCAGAGACAGAGTAGACATAGAGGGAGGGAGAAAATACAGAGAGAAAGAGAGTGAAAGAGATGGAAAGAAAGAGAGAGAGAGGTAGAGAATGAGAGAAAGAAAGAGTGAAGGGGTGAGAGAGAGAGAGGCAAAGGGAGAAAAAGAGAAAGTCAGAGAGAGAAAGAGAGACAGAATAAAAGAGAGAGAAGAGAGAGAGATACAGAGACAGAGAGCCACCAGATGAGGTATTGAGAGTAGAGTACAGGAGCAGCACATTGAACAGTGCCAAGGCCCCGGGGCCTACTGGGACACTGATAAAGTACCTGGACATTTTTATAGACAAACTACTTATTTCCGTCCTCATATCGCTTGGGAAGACTGATAACTTTATATTCCTCTCAGGCAGAGGAATGAAAGGGCCAGGGGAGGGGGGCCTTTCAGGAGTTTAATTGATCAAGCTGGAGCCACAAGGTTTTTTTTCCCAGAGATAAAAGTGACTAGCACTCTCCATTGTACAATATAGAGATCTTTCAGAGACCAGACCCAATAAAAAAAGAGAATGTAACTCATTATGCAAAGTCATTATTAGGTTCCAACTATATTTTTAAAAAAAAGGAGAGTTAATGTTGGAATAGTATCTTATATGATTTCCAGAGGTCAAACTATAGGTCACAGGCTAGAAAGGGTGATGATAACTTCACTGTATAGAATGTCCACATTATGACCCCCACTACAGTAATAAATGGCTGGTCTAAAGTCCTACTTAAAATAAACAAATAAAATCTAAAAGTAGCAGAAAATAGTAAAATAGTGGGTATAGACTTTTGTTTTGACAAACATTTCACCATAGTTATATTTGAAAGAAAATGTAACTGATGTTTCTGTTCTAACCAACACACACACACACACACTCACACTCACACACACACACTCACACTCTGTCTCTCTCTCTCTCTCTCTCTCTCTCTCTCTCTCTCTCTCACACACACACACACAGTCCATTATTAAAGTCACAAAATTCATACTTCACGCTATTTGCTGGAGACCAGAGTGTTCATTGTTCATACTTGTCAGTAGGCTATGCATCAGAACTGTAATCAAGTTGACCAAACACAATCCCCACATAGAATTGCTGTGGTCTTACACTCTTGTGTTGTTTATATATTTTATAGACAGAAAAATCCAACCTCTTCCAGGCTCTGCATCAACGCCTGAAAACGAGGCTACACTGAGGGCGATGGGAGGGGGTGAAACAGGTTCAAATCCCACTCCCTTAGCATACAGTGCCTTCAAAGGTCTGAATGGGTTTGTAGCGTAGGAAAAAGAGTCGTTTACCTTTCACATCCAGGCGAAAAAGCCTTCATGCAGACGAGCTATACCTCCTGTCGAAAGCATAACGGGAGGTTGAGAGAACGTAAAGAAAATCTCCCGCTGCTTCCAGTTTATTGTCTCGACTCTTGGCTAATAAAACGCGCAAATAAGTCTATGCAAAGACCGTATCTGTCGTGCATCTCCTTCCCTGAACAACTCAAACGTACAAAATCACAAGCTATGAATGGAAAAAACGAGAACATCCTTCGTGTGTCGGAAGGGATTTTGAAAAGATGTGAGAAGCATTAGAATGCAAGTAATGCTGTGATGGCGAGACGTACTGTTCGCAGAGGCAGATCTGCATATGGAAATTAGGGTTAGCTAGCCAGTATACACTTTTTACTTATCCGATGCACTGTTTTTTAATTAGTCGGAGACAAGGAGTAACTTTCAGAGAGCAACACATGAACAGTATCAGTGCATGATCCCCCTAAATTTGCCCATAGATGACCGTGGGTGGAGAATGAGAGATGTCTCCTTTCACTTTTTGTTGAAAAACTAATTTGAAGACAATAATACTGACATTTTCAGTCAAAACAGATGCAATTGCTAGTCAAATTACAAACATCTATATCTATCTCTGCATAATAATCATATCAATCTACTATCGACTACGTAAATCCCATAATACACTGACAATAACACATAGATGGTGTCAATCAACATGACAGGACCACGCCCCCTCATAACTTCGGACCAATCATCGAACACGTTAAACGCACGTGCAAATACGCATGCGTGGTCTGACTGCGCGGGACAAAGTGAAAACCCAAACATTATCGTGACTGTGACAGATTGTTGTGTTGTTTACCAATACTAGGTTTTAACGTCGTCATAAGAAGCAAAAAGAGGTTTGACAACGTTTTAAATAACATTTGTAGTGTATTTCTATCTGGTTATCTAGCTCGTTTTTCATTGTGAATAATCTACCCTATCTTTAGCAGGAGCATAATAATAATAATAATACTCCCGCTAAGTAAAACTGTTAATTTAGCTAACGTTAGTTAATGATGTGCTGGGAGACACTAGATTATGCTGGTCAGTACACTGCAGTTTTGTTTTGTGTAATTCATATGAAGTCCGGTTCTGTGAAACTACTCACTGAATCTGAGTCTATAATTGTAATGTAATTGTAATGTGTCTACGATCACGCAGTATATCTTGTCTGCACTACATGTGAGATCCTGTTATTTTCGTCCTGCATCCAGTGTGTCAGTGTCTTGTAACGTGTAAGCACCACTTCACTTGGTCACATTCCTTCTGCAGCTTCTGCTGGACGATTAAAAGTGATTTCGAAACTCTTTCTGCAGTGAGCGACATGGCAGATGACTTCAGCCAGTCCCTCACCCCGCCAGTGTCCCCCTTCGCAGCAGGCAGTCTGTGTGAGCTGACACCGGCACGACCACCCTGCTTCTGCTGCTCCTCTGAAACAGGGGAGGACACAGCCTGGCATCTCTCGGCAGAGGGATACATGGGGAGAGGCTCCCTAAAACGGTAAAGCCCATTTGTTCCCTTTCACCAAGAGCAATGTTGAAGAGGGAAAGCGTCCTTCAGTTTTACCTTGAGATTGCAGTTAAAGGTCCATTGAAATTAAAAAAAGGTTTATTGTTCCGTGTTACCCCCTTCTATCTGCACCTAATTTACATTTATTTACCACTATGTAGCAAAAATGGACAAAAAAAAATGTTTGCTTTTGATTTTCATCCACCAAAATCAATTTTTTTCTCTTTCTGGAAAATGTAACAAATTTGTGAGTGACGCCCTTCTGCACGTATGGGTGTTCACCAAAAAAATGTCCAGTGGTCCTCTCCCAGTGAATTGAAGCTAGCCTCTAGCAGATTGAATTCAGAATGCAAACCCACTTGTCAATCAAATTGAACACCCTCCCCTCATGAAATCCCACCCAAACGGTCCGTTTCATTTGGAAATACATCATGGAAGCCCCTGATGCTCTAAATTGTTGTTTTCCTTTTCCTGGGTTGTTTTGTTGTTTTCCTGGCTCACCTTCTTCAAATCATTCACCTTTTCTGGGTCATGGTGGACTTACAGAATACCCATACAGTTCAACTATTTTTTCGACCACAACTACTACACTGTTGGTCTCTCTCTACTAGGACTGACAGCCACCTGAATAATTTAACTTGGTTGTTGTACCAATCAATATAATAATAACATAGTGCCCTCATATATTGTGATAGAAAAGTGTTCCAGGTGACTACAATAAGCTGTAATACAACAGTCAATAAGGACAAAAAGTCAATACAAAAGTCAATAAGGGCGGCCATCATAGCTCATGACCATGAAGGTTACTGATATGAGTCGGTGTTCTTTTTACAGGCTGCTTCTACGTCTTGACCCAGCCCCTGCAGACTATGAGACAGACACAGTGGAGATCTTTGGCTTCCCATGGGTAACAGAGACAGCACTGGTGGAATCCACAAAGCTGCTCTTCGGCATCTTCAGGTTAGCAAAGATATGACTTTCAGGGCTCCCACAGGTCTTAAGAATCCTTTAAAAATTTGTGAATTTTAAAAACTGAAAATAAAATGTTTAAATATAATCTATTAAAAAACATGTCAAGATATGGTTGTTATATCCAACATGTTATGATGAACAGTGTGTCATCAGCTGATTTATTAGAGGTTCAAGTGACATTTTGAATTAAATGAATTACAAATTACGTGATCACAGCCTTGCTCTGAAAGCCATTTTTTAGGACAGTAAAACCTTATTCCTTGACTGAAAGAATATTAATTGATTGAAAGAATATCTTGATCACATTATTTCAAAGAGCCTGTTAGAATGTTAGATTCTAATATGTTTGATTTTATTGATTTTATGTAAACTTTACTGCATGTTTTTCTGTTTTGTTTCTGCTTGTACTATCATGATTTATGTAAATTTTACTGTTGTGAAGCGCCTTGAGCTGCAATCCTTGTATGAAAGGCGCTATACAAATAAAGTTTATTATTATTATTAGCTTTTGAATTTAGGCCCAATCTGGGTTTGAAAGACTGGTCAGCATGGCTCACTTGCTCTTTGTTGTATTTCAGACAAAAGGTTTTCAGGCTGGAGACTATGGTGCAGTCCAGTTCACATGATTTCGGTAAGTTTCTACAGATCATGCGCACCTGGCACAATAATGAGACGTTAAATTTTCATATGGGAAGTCACTGATATGTAGAAATTGTGTATGACAAATACAAGGTGATGTTTTTTTCCAATGCTTAAAATTTTTGTGCTACTATTCGGCTTTAAACACTGGCACACTTGTTAAATGACCTGCATTTAAAATATCCTTGTATTGTGAATGTAGAGTGGCATCTACTCTTCATTGGCAATCATTCAACTGTGGCTTACTGTTCCAAGCAAACAGTTCCCCGTAAATTTATGGTTGTGTAACTCTCAAAGTGTCATCATCATGTCTGATACAAAGGGCTTGTTTGACATTACGTTTTTGAAAATGCTCTTTATACTTTGTTCTTATGTGTTTCAGGTCAAGCATGCAACCTCCACTATGAGGCAGAGGACCTCAGACAACAGTGTGTGATGTTCCTTCAGTATGTCAAAGTCTTCCTGCACAGGTAATTCCACCTTTTGAAAAGCTCACCAATTTACTCTGTTGTAAGTCCCTACATGTGACCACTTGTGGCTCCTAGTTTAGGTTTAAAATAATTTTGAACAGTAGAGCATGCATTTATAGAATGTAATGTCCATTAAAAATCTAGATGCCAGTGTTGTCACCAGCATCTGTAACTTGCCATAGCCATTGAGTGTTTGAACAACAAATCCCAGAGTTCAGTTCCCATCACTGTGTCTGTCCGGGCCGATAGGACGCTCTTTTTAAGTTTTCCTTCCTCAGGTCGACACACTTGTTTCTTCTTTGGAATAGTTGCAGGTTCAGTTTCTAAAAATAGCACTTGCCTTTACTTCATTTTTGCAGCCACTGTATCTCACTTGCTTACCTACTCACAACGTGCATTTACGTAAAATAAATCACTTCCTAGGTGCAGAGCTGATTTTTATTTTTTATTTTTTTTAACCGTGAAATGTTGCCATCGATACTGGAATTTCCATTCAGTATAACGGGGAATGCAGAGTAATCCATGGGACAGGACTGGGTTGAATCATCATTGTGAGGAGGATTGATATGAATGATTGTAACAAAAATATAATTTTAAACATGAAAATGTTACGGATTACATCTTTAAGCTTTTTCATATTTTATTTAATTTTTTAAAACAAGATCATCATGTGCTTACTTTTGTCCCCAGCAAATAATTATTTTCATTATTTCTATGGACTTGGGTCTCTTGCTGTATCTGTCCAGATACCTGGAACCCTCCAGCACCCTGGAGGCAGGCCACTCCCACCCTTATGAGGAACTGGAGGCCCAGCTCCCCTCTGCCCTGCTGGATGAGCTGTTTGGGGTCACACTCCTCGTAGGACGACTTAAGGACCTGCCTGCCAACGTACAGAGTGCTTTCACCATACAGAACCAGGGAAAGGTACTGTTAAACAGCATTAGCCAGCACATTCTAACTCTATGCACCACTATAGTATGAAGCCAGTGATACACAGGAAACATTTGGAGGCATTGTAAACTGGCAATATTGGTTGCAAAAGGAATAGGGCTTTGCAAATGGAGCAGCATCAGTGTGAATAGTACAGTAGGGCTTTAAGGAACAAAGGTTGAAGGATCATGGAGTCATAATTTGAAAGGTTATAAAGAATAATTTCTCTTTTTTTTTTTTTTTTTTCTTCCTTCCCCTGTGTCACCTTTGCATTCCACACACATAGAATCTC
Organism: Polymixia japonica; assembly: GCA_900302305.1. Taxonomy (NCBI): domain Eukaryota; kingdom Metazoa; phylum Chordata; class Actinopteri; order Polymixiiformes; family Polymixiidae; genus Polymixia; species Polymixia japonica. The sequence goes on along the minus strand of OMKK01029764.1, from coordinate 3,796 downwards.
TTGGTACATCTTGTAGGGATATTTAAATAGATATTTCTCTTTTGAATTTCTCCCCCAGATTTTTCCTCCTTCTTGGCATTTGTTACACCTGCATCTGGACATCCACTGGTCAGTCCTGGAGATCCTCCACCTGCTGGGACAGAAGATGCAAGGTATTGGGCCTCACTCTTGCACCAGAATGCCAGACTAGAAGTGTGACTTGTGTTATGTTCTACATCAATGGTATGTTATCAAAACTGCAGAGATATTGAGGTTTGAGATATTACCGTTTTTAATGCAAAATTTGTAACATCTGACAGCTTGTGCAGTGGGAATAGTTTTGTGCACTAGAATTGGACTTTCAGCTGGTACCTGGTCATTAATCTCCTCAGGCCAGATAGTGTACGCCCACCAGTTTGAGAACCTGATGAATACCAGTCTGTTTGAGGAACACCTGTGCAGTCTGCTCTGTGACCTCACTGGCCTGGCCATAGGCAAATACAGCAAGGTGGGCTGAAACTGTTACATCCAGTCTCCAATGAATGTAATTATTTTGTTTTTTGCAGAGTAGATTTTCAGTTGTTGAGTGCACCTAATTATTTTGCAGGTGAGGCCTACAGAAGCTCTGACTAGCCATCATTACCCGTGCACCTGCATCAAAGAGCTGTGGATCCTCCTCATACACCTACTGGAATGCAGGAGTAAAGTGTTGCACACAAAGGTGAACACACACATAAAAACCGATAATGTGACACTCAATCTAACATGTACACTGTGATCAATCAGGGTTTTTTTGTCTTACATTTACCTGTGTCCTTCTCCCATAGTCTTTCTGGAGCTACATGAACTTGCTGTTGCGGCCTCTAGTTTCAGGGAAGCCTGCTGCAGAGCAGTACAGCGGGCTCCCCACCCACTGTAAAGACCCTCTGGGATTCACATGGTGGTTGGTCACTCACCTGGCAGAGTTGGGCCAATACAGCCGGAACGGAACGTTCCAGAATGAGGTAGAGATTGACAATCGGAACATTGACATCCGAGGATGTTACACTGTAGTAAACCTGGGCAACTATAAATTAATAAATAGATTTAACTTGGACACCCCCAAAATTAACCACATAAAGAATCAAGTTCTACACATCCTACTGTATTTAAAGAAACCTGTTCGACTACTTTACACAACAAAAGTGAATGTGTTTATTTATTCATGTTTCATAATTACTTTTTTTTCGTCCTTCAAGATTATCATTTTAAGGTTACCCACTGTATTTGTTTCTCAGAAGCAGCAGGAAGATAATTGGAGTTTTGTGGAGGAGTTGCTGAAGTCAACTTGTAACCCTAAAGTGAGCACTCAGTACAATGAGCCCCTACAAATTCTAAGAGAAATCTCTTAATATTTTTTATTGTATATTAGATTTAACAGCGTGCGTGTGTGTATTAACAGGGAGGCCTACAGGAGGAACAAATCAGGATGCATGTCTACTGCTGTCTGAGCCTGTGTCTGCTGTGGGAACCCAGCACTAGTGCCGTCTCCATCCTGTGGGACTACTACAGCAATAACCTGGTGAGGACAAACCTCCAGTAGAAACAAGGCTGCTATTGGGACAGTGAGCAAAAGTCGGTCTTTTATTTCACCATGGTGCCATCGCCACAGAAAATTCAGGACCTGTCATGTTTTAGACTCTTCTCTATATCTCTATATTCTTGTCAAACCTCATCCCGGTGTACAGCACTTCAGAACGTCATTTATTAGAAATCATATCTTGTTAATTAAGTGGTGTCTAATACATGGAAGTAAAAGTTGTATTGTTGTGAAAATGTACTTTTAACTATGAATCCTAATCTCTTAGCTGTGAATTTATACATATTTCCCACAATCCTTTTCTCATATTCTCCTCCAGTTGAGAGAAAAGAAATGCTCTTCCGCTTTCTGTGTAGGACTGTCCCCTGTCTAGCAACAACTGAGCTTTCTGCAAGAACAAATTGACGTAGAATATGTGGGCTTCCAGAAAACCGTCTCATTTTGGTTGCTGTGTAAATTGCTATAAATGATGGAAATTAAAACAGGACCACAATTTAATGAACTAACACAACTGCTGTAGATGTAACGATGGAGCAGCGATGGAGGTGAATATCATCACGTATGTTCACGCAGGTTATCACTCTCGTGTGGGGGGAGAAAACAAAGGCCTGTCAGACTCACATTAGATTCCTCCTGTGTCATTTCATCCTAGAACGGCTCCTTCACCGTGCCCTGGCTCGGGCTGTCGGGTCTAGGCAGCCTATGTAAGACACCGCTGGCTTTGCTGGAGCAGGGCCGGAGCTGCTGCTCCCCGTCGCCTCTCCGCTCCTCGGGACACAGCCAGCTGTACCGCTCAGCCAACTCCTTCCACATCTTCCTCAGAGTGCTGGCCCTCTGCCTCGCCCAGGATAGCGCCAGTGGAGCCCCCCGGAGGCAGATCAAGGGAAGGTAAGGGCGGGGAAGGCTACGCGGGTTCACAGACCTTGTTCAAATTCCCGTTGCCCTATGAAAGGGAAGGTCCCGCATCCAGGCGTTTGATTTGGACCAAACTAATCACGGGGTTTGTTGGAGGAAAAAGAAACATTTGAAGAAATACAAGCAACGGAGGCTGTGGGAAAACGACTGCCCGCCAAGCCATGGCTCTGTATTGATTCCTTTTTGCCCCTGATCTTGATGTGTTGTGTTGTTGTGTTTGACTCTGCCTATGTGCGTGCATGCGTGTGACTGTGCATTTGTGCTTGCACACTCTTCTCATCTCACGTGTGTGCGTTGGAGTCCTGTCTGTGTGCATGCCAGGTGGGCCACGGTCTCCCAGTGTGTCTTTGATATTTGTTCAGGCCCCCTGATGGAGCAGGTGTCTCAGGAGTCAACCACCTGCTCTTCAGCGGAGCCAAGGAACCTCCTACTGACACACACACACACACACACATACCGTACTGAGTGCACCTGCTCCCCAGGCCAGTGACAGGGTTTTAAGGGTGTATGAGGGATTTGGGGCTAGCGTGCGCATCTTTGTGAAGAAAGGAAAGAAAGAGGAGACCAAAGATCACAAGCTGATGTGCACATTAGAACCAGGCGTGGGTCTATCCCATATCCTGGGTCCCGGCTGGGCGCCAGGGAGAGGCAGCCACAGATAAATCCGCCTAATGACTTCCCTCTGTCTGGAACGTGCTCGGCAGCACCGCAGACACGAAGGCTAATTAGCTAACGAGCGTGGCGGTTAATTCGCCTTAACGAAGCCACATTGGTTTCCAGCACGGCTTTGAGAAGAGGGTGTGCGAGGGTGTGGGCGGTAGAGACTGGCAGCGACCGGACTGGGCTGGGACAGGTCCAGAACCCCCACACCCACCACCGCCGCCACCCCCAGGAGGCACGGGGCGTGCGGCAATGTTTTCGGCTGCGTTCCCACTCCTGGCCAGGCTCCGTGGGACGCCTGTGACGACCGCATTAATGGGATCGACTGGGAGCATGTTGATCTCCGACGCCGGGAGTTGGGAGCATCTGCTAGCCTGCGGAAAAAAAGCTGTCGGGGATAAACAAACAGACAGACAGGTTGGGAGAGCACAAAAAGATACTAGCGCCTCCCCATGTGCTGCTTAAATCCCTGTTATATATTACCCATTCATCTATAAACCTGCCTCCCACCTTGCTCTATGACTGTAGGCCTTCTCTCCTAACACTCTTTTGTGGGGCTAACTAAGCTGTTTTGTCTTAATGTGGTATTTCTGACCTCTGTTTTTCTACTTTCTGTATATCAGCCATATTTCTATTCAGTGCGTCTTAGTATGTCCACTGTTG
>OMKK01029763.1:0-12473 GCA_900302305.1 Polymixia japonica | reverse complement strand
AAATAAGATGGATTAAGATGAGCTGCCAAGCAAACAAGTGAAATAACGCAAGAGCGTGCCCGCAACAGAGACGAGAACACGCCGAGGCCTGAAACGTGACACACTCCAGGATGCGGTGATGGAAGTAATTTACATAGAACGTTAATTAACTTTGGGCTGCTAGTTTGAGCGACTCTCCAGTACACTGTGCTTACTGAGCAGAACGTTACAGTGAGAGGCATCTGACAGATGGACCCTCTTATTTGAGCCGTAGAGAAAATGCAGCATACTGGCTGTGAGTGGGATTTAAATTTAAAAGTCCAATGAAGTAAAGTGGGATAAAGTGGGGCCGACTTAAAGCTTAATGCCAAGTTTGTCCTGATACATATTAAATTGACATTACATTCAGAGAAACAGTGCACTGAGTATTCTGAGATGTGTTGTCCATGCCTACAGAACTGTACACAGATCGGTACGTTTCATACAAAATAACGCCACAAGTCCTTTGATCTTTCCATCTGTCCGTGTGGGTGATATTGCTTCACCCCCCGCTGGTCATCTGGTTTGATCGTTATCTGTTTGGCCTTTCTCTGCAACTCTCTTATTTCAACCCAGTCGTCGCGTCAAAATGTGCAACAGCGACGTTGGTCCACGGTGCAAAACGTTACCGTCTCACAATAATGGCTGTAAAATTGTGAGAGGTTTTGTTTTGTGGCCTATTCTTTGCTATTGGCCTGCGTCCGCGTCACATGACTGTCTTTCTGCAAAAGTTTCTTTCCGCAAAAACAAAAGAATAGCAGAGATTCCTTTTTATCCTCAATGGAAAATGCAATATTTTAAGATATTTTCAGCATTAAAATGCATTTTGATAACATTTCTAGCGCGAAATGTGCATTTTATTTTCATAATGTTTGTTCAGTGAATATATATGATCTCTAGTTTGTTAAGAAGCTCCCAGACTACAGGAGTTTTAAAATCCCGACCGATTTTGAAATCTGGTTGCATCACGCACGTAAGGAGAATCTTCACGGATGTTCTCCTCTCCAATCTCAAACATGCAAGACGTGAAACACACTACAGGACATTATTAAAACGATGGCGCCAGAGGGAGCAACGCACCACCTCGACGTGGCGCGGTCTCGCGGGGAAGCAGTTGTAAACAAAATGGAGACTGGCACGCAACAGCTTGCTTCAGTAATTCTTTGCAGTGAGGAAAAACAAAAACAAAAGCAGAAAGCTAAAACGAGTCCGGGTGAAGAAACGGTTGCGGGAGACGACGTTAACAAGGTCGCTCGGGTTATTGACGAGACTCGGCTTGGAAAGAAGCGGCTCTTCGATTTCCCGGTGTCCGTCTCCGTGGGATACTTATAGATTTCCTCCCTTTTGGCTGTTTTCTCACACTGGGGAGCTGATGGCTGCACACTGAGAAGGTTAAATATATATGTTGTAAGCCTTTGCTCCGCTCAAAATCTAAATATTATCCGGAGATGGACTGAACGCATCTTCAAAAGCATCATTTGACTACCAACAAATATGTCACATTTAAAAGAAAACACTCTTCCTCTTCCTGTCTTCCAAATGTGTCGATGCAAATGCCTTAACGTATAGATTCTGAAAATACACGGGGCCCTGGTTTCACTTTTGTATGACTGTGGCCCTGATCAGAACTAACATTATGAAACACTGCTGTTTGTTATGCGGCCAAATTATAAAAGGTCATTTTCAAATCGGGTGGTAATTATAGCCTTCATTTGGGGCTGTGCTGCAGCGCTGCGGACGGCAATGGTCAGAAGTCACCATTAAAGCTCTTCAGGAAACCATTATCATTTGGGGACTCATTCATTAAAGATTAATCCCTTCCTTCAACCTCTTAATATCCCCCACCAAGGTTCATTATAGTGTTGGGTAGTAATAGGAGCTTGGTCCAAACCTCAGCCTTTACTGAAAGACGAGGGGTTGTGTCCTAATGAGATACTAAATGGCCACTGAGGGGAGGCAACATTCAAATGAAAGATAGTGTCTTCAAATGTCTTAAGTAGCAACAGTCGAGACAAAGGGCATTGACTTTTAATTGATACATTTAGCTCCTGTCTAAATGGATTTCTTGAAAGGAAATGCTTCGTGCTGCTCCTGATGACACAACTGTGCTGTCATCTTCGTGTATTGTGATATTAATATATCGAAATGTTTGTCAGAGGTAATAACGACGTTTTACGTAGATCTCGCTTTGAACCCGTAAAAAGCTTTTCCAAGAAAAAGGTCCGGTGTTTATCCATCCTTGAGCGCGATGCTGTAGTTTGAACGCTGACGTCAGAGGAACGCAGGAGGAACGGCACTTTGTTTAGGTTGACCGCGAATATATTGTACAGGACCTCAACGGGCGACAAGATCGTGGTAGATAACGGGACAGATTGCTTTAAAGGGTAGAAATATTGATGCGTTGGCTGGAATATCTAAAGAATTGTGCGGTGGCAAAGTGTAGCCCTCTCCGTGAAGAAATGCGGCCAGAAGTAAATATATAAGTCTTATATAAAGTAATATATAAGAATTCCTGAAGGCTGAAAGACAATAAAATATAAAGACTGTACCTTCACCGCATGTTTTTTTGTGAACCCGAGTCACAGGGACCAACCCTGCATTGTTACTGATGATTGGCACGGATTTGATTAAAATGAATTAGATTATCCCACAGCTGTTTCAACCGTGCATCATTTCTAGTTTGTGATGTAATTAGATTTGGAGTGAATACCCATCGGACGCTTATCTCTGACCTTTGAGTGATGGAGACGCCACTGACACGTGTAGTGTTGCCGCGGCCACAAAGGCTCATGAATTTCATTTAGGGGAGCGGGCAACACTCTTGATTCCCATTATATATTCATTTGCTCAACGCACGAGGGGGTCGCGGCATCACGGGAAAGCGTTTGGGCTGCCGAGACGAGAGATGCATGCTGGGACGTGTGATTGCGTGGTGTCGCGTAATGAGATGTTGAGAACCAAACTCCTTCCGTCAGCCAGACGGAACACGAAAGTGTCAGTGAGCCCACGGAGGCATTCAGCAAATCACTCGTTATTTTGGTTGTTTTGAAAAATGATACATTCATAATTACCGGACACCGAGCACTCTCGGGTAGTTTTTGTTGGTATTTTATGTAAGAGCAACGTCATATTTTGCACATATTTGCATGTGTTGTACAGCAATATATTTTGTTTTATTATTATTTAGAATGGGGCATAATTTATTGTTTATTTTCAATTGGAAAGAGTTAATGGTTTTGCACTATAACTGATCGGAATTCATTTCGTTTGAGTGATATGATTTTTCATGCCTATAATTTAGGATCTAATATGAGGATTGGTATTTTTACTTAAGTGTGGACTGTATATGTACTTTGTTTAAACGCGCAGTATGTGAAGTGCTGAGCTGTTGCAGCTAAGAGAGGAATTACAACAACTTTGTTGTTTTGTTTTGAACGTTGCCTCAGTTAGTAGTCAGCCATTTTTTTGCTTGGTGCATTTCGGTAGTAAACACAGAGTAAATACAGTTCCTTGTGTTTGAGTGGCTTCTGTTATGCGAAATGCTTCCAAACAGCCACATCCCACTGGGGGGGTTTACATTAGATGTGAGCATTCAAAACCAATTGCAGATTGTGCCTTTAAACCTGCCTGCAAATTTCTACCAAACCAATTATTTTAACCTGCATGCGGAAAACCTAAGAGTCTACTTTTGTACCTTTGCGTTAACTTTCCTCTCGTTAAGTATACGAATTAAGTTAATCAATAAGGCACCCATAAAAATAAACAAGAGGGACATCCTCATTAGACGGGCTACTACTGGTGGCAGGAACTTGATGGTGTTAGGACAAACCAATTAAATATCCATTTAAAATAATAAATCATTAAGTAGTTACATGACCATTAGACTAAATTGCACAGTAAGTGTTAAAGAGTCCACTGAAAGCACTGCATTTTCCTTACACACACACACACAGACGTTTATGGGCTTAACGAATGAACAAATGAATGAAATATCTTTATTTACATTGCGCTTTTTACAGCAGAGCCATCTGCTAAGACGCATTGCAAACGCCCACTAAAACAGGCAGTGATGTCAAAGTAACGGGCCTATGTAAAAAAAAAACGTAGGCTTCTCACAATTTTAGAGCCGTTATTATGAAGTGAATAACGTTTTGCGCTGTGGACCAACGTGGCTGTTACGCATTTTGATGTGAGACTGGGTTGGACAGGGAGGGCGCTGTGGAAAATGGATTTAACATTCGCCGTGTCTGGGGCTATCCTTTAAACAATGGGAGCCTGCTGAGTGAAGGCATGAGAAAAGGGCACGTCTGTTAAAATGCTGCACAGGTGGCACGTTGGAGTTGACGCGGTAAACGTTTGTTTGACGAGTGTCGTTCGAGATCAGATCGAGATCAGCTGTGACGTGTTAATTGGAGACAATCTCGACAAGTTATGTCTCCAAGGGGATAAATAAAGTTCTAGCTCATCTCATCATCTCGAGACCACAGTGATTCCTACCTGCCAACCAACGGTCATGATGCCTACATTATAGTCACAACTTGATTACACGGGATTTGCGCTCTACAACATCCGTTGAATTAGACACTTCCTCATCGGTGAAGCTGCCCGGCTCCTTGATCAAGCTTTGATAATCTCCCCTTTGATCAATTGTAACCCCCCTGCAGCCCCTACAGCTCATTCAGGATGCTGCAGCTTGTCTTCCTCCTCCCCGACTTCTCCCCTGTCCCTTCCTACGCTGGCTGCCCCGGGCAGCTTGTATAGAATTCATAACCCTGGTACTGATGTGCAAGGCCGCAAAGGGATCCATACGCTTTCACCTTCGATTCATCGTCCAGCCCTAAGCGCCAAACTGTGCTCTGCATTCTGCACTGCAGCAACCTGGTCATTGTTCCGCCGGGCCTGAGCTCTTCTTCCTCACGACTTCAGTGGAGCAAGTTCCTCATATCAGCTCTCTCCGATAAATCATATCCCCTCTCTTCTTCTATAAAAATGTCCTGCCTTTCTCTCTCCTTTCCCCAGCACCTCTGAAGATAATTCTATAGTTACAGGAATATTGTCAGTGTAACCGGTGGAATCTAGCGTTGTGTGCGTCGTGTTTGAATGAAGAGCAGACCAGGATATCTTTGGAGGTGCTCTCTGTTTATTACACCTGACAAAGAGAGTAAGTAACAAAGTCCTCCGGTCAATCGTGACCGTATACTTGAGCCCCTACACAGATTAAATAACACAGGAATGTGTTAGCATGCTACAGAAAACGTTTAAGCTAGCGAGTGAACTTATAGGCTAAAATACACAATGTCGCTTACCCCTCCCACGGAGTGCAATGGTAATAGAGGAGAGGTGAAGGCGGGGGATATCATTTATAGGGGGGGGACCCACAAAAGTGAACGTAGGGAAACTCAAAATCCCAGACGTTCCACATTGACTCTGGAGGCCTAACATGTCAGGTTATAACTATTTACAAAGATTTTGTGTAATTATAATATTATATGGCTAATGTGTATGACTCTGTTACACTGCTGTATAATTGTCTCTGTTACATCAGGACACTGTAGCTCTAATTCTTGCACCTCTTACTTTTGGTTGTTTTTTAAATTTTGGTGATCTAGGAATTTAAGCGTATTTTACAATCACTGTTAGTCACTCTGGATGGTAATCTTCAGAGTGAGCAGTTTGGTTCAATTTAAAAATAAACTGAATGGAAATGTCAATCAACCGCAACAGTAGAGAAGACTACATGCCTCTGCAGGAATTATCCCTAATCACTCAAATTTAAAATTCAGTGGACTTTTGAGCGCACAAAATATTATATACACACATAATACTCAAAATTGGTTAGTTGAACATACAGATGTGTCAGGAACACACCAAAGAATTAGTTAATGTGATTCGGATTCTTAAACAAGAGAATGAACAAGCAGGGGAAGTGTGCTGCTGTAAATCACGTAACCAGGAGGTTTGAGCTGAACTGAACGTTCAGTTTGTGGCCTGCTTGGCCTTCCAATGCTGCTGCTCTTTCTGTCAAAGACATACTCTGTAACAGCTTTCAGTCCATTTCTGCTCAGTGTTTCTAAACCTATGTCTCCATAACCCAACATTCCTTTCGCCTTATGTTTTTATGTACTTTTTTCCCCGACTTAGGTCACTCTTTGGCCTTGACTTTTTATGGCTTCTATATTATATAGTAAAAAATAAACTGATGTAACGTTGCTCTCTTTATTGACTTATGTTGTACACGGCTGACGTGTTTAAAGAATAATAACTTAAAGCAGGAAAAGCGATCAATCCCCTGTTTTTGTAGAATTAATTCTTCAGTAGCCTGGCATATTTATTATTTATGAAGTAATACTGAAGGTTAAAGCAGCTACAGACAAGATTGTGATATTTTGATTTTGGCGACCCCGCGAGTTTCCTAGTGGTATTATTAGAGGTTCAAAGCCTGTAGGACTGAAACCTTATTGTTTTTGTGCTGGTTTACTATTATTAGGGGCTATTATTATAAACAATACGGCCACAGTTAATCAATAAACAATAAACTTGACAAAGGTCGTGGCCTTTCAAGAAAATGGCCATAACTCATTGATCATTTGTCCAATCTCCAAAAAACTTTGTAGATATGCTGCCTAAATGTCAACAACGAAGGCTACGCAATTATTTAAAATTGTCCCCCTACAACAAGGTCCCGGGTTTGATTCCCGGCGCGGTCATAAAGATACTTAACCCCTTGCGCTAAGTCTCTTGAACGTTGTCATCTTTACTCCCTTGCGGCCCTTTGTCGTAACAGGCTTGAACCCTGCCGTCGTCGCTATATTAGCGTGTTTCTTTCACAGCAATTACACACGTACGTTTGTTTACGACGCTCAATGAAAAAATAGAAGGAAGACCCGAGCAAGTCTGTCAAAAAGAGAGGACTAAACACGTCAAATGCTATTCGACACAGAAGAGGCTCTCCTGCTGGGTTGATGCACTTCCTGTGTGCCGTATGTCGGCCGCTCTGTTCTTGTGGGAGACGAACAATTGCGCACAATTGCAAAGCGAGGTTTCTAAGGAACAAATCTTAGCGGCGATGATATCATTCTTCCATAGACATTACACTATGCAGTCAACATGTATTTTATAATGATATGTTAAAGAAAAAAGACAAAAATCCTGTCTGTGGTAGCTTTAATAACATGGGTTGTCCTTGTGTCAAAACATAACTAAATGTAAGTAGTGCGTTGTTTGACGGAGAGTTTGAGAGAGAGGCAGAAAGGGAGAAGGAAAAGAGAAATGCAATTAAAAAAGTTCAAATACACCAAACAATTGCACAAACAATGGAGGCCAATTTTGGTGTTTGTGTGTAATGTTGTGATGCAAGAAGACCATTTTTAGCAGAGGTTTTATAGTTTTGAATGAAGTGTTTGCTTTTGCAAGAGATGTACGATATTTTGTGTATGTGTTTCTGGTTTTTGTGTGTAGTTTCGACAAAGAGGACTCTAGTTTCAGAAATTGTGTTTTAGCAATAGTAAAAAACGGTCATTTCTAGCCACTTTTATCAGTGTTTTAAAATGTGTCTCTTTTGATGTGATTGGCTGCTATATCTATTATGTCCTCTAGGGGGAGCTGCAGGATAAGAGATTTTGGTTGTTATGGCTTCTGTATGTATATTAGGAACATGATAACAGTTTTTTACACACTGAAAGTGAACGCCTGGACAAAAGCATCAAAACCTTAACATTTGTAACCACGCCTTAAACAAAGGTACCAAAAGCACAAACACATTTTCTGCTCTGCACTTTGTAATTCTGCAACACACTTCTTTTGCACACTGTCTCTTACATTAGACACTTCGTTCAAAAATGAAATCTCTTGCAATCATTGGGAAAACACAAAATGCAAAACATACCTGAAATTAGCACCCACACACACACACACACACACACACACACACACACACATACACACACATGAAAACACATATATACACTAATTGAACACCAATCAGTCTCAGCCTTAGCGCTACAAATCTGCCTCAGGTAAGCTCACCTCCTCTGTGAGAGCGTTGCAAACACAGAGGCAGTTAGAGCGAGAGGAAGAGAGAGAGAGAGAGAGGAGGACAAGAACAAAAAAGGGGAACAGGCAGTAGACGGAGACATATTTCCGACGACATTAAGGTGGACCGGGTCATAAATCACGGCCTGCCCATGAGGGAGGCTGAGCAGAGAGTCCAGCCCAACCTGAGTCGCTACACAGTAGCATCCATGATACGGACATATAGACTGGAGAACAGGTATGTCTTCAACTTTCTACACCAGACTGGACTGTAAATGTAATCGTTGTACATAATTCTGCATCACAGTACAATACAATGTAGTCCCACATTATCGGGTCTATGCTCCTCAGCGAACAAACAAAATAGGCGTAGTGCTAGTTTTGATGTTACTGTGTACAGTGTGACAGTACAGTATGTAAAAAAAAAAGAACCTAACCAATGACATCATGTTGTTGCATTTTCTACAGAACTGCCAGACGACCGCCTGAAGGTGGAAGGCAACATCTGTTCACCCGCGATCAGGAAGCGGTCATTGCTTGTGATGTGGATGAGGTGACGTTGGTCCACAAACCGTCCACCTCATCCCTTACAATACTAGTTTTTGTTTTTCCGTGGCACTGTAATTATTTTTGTTTCCGTGAGTTTACAGGAACGTATTGTATTGATTACTGGAATTCTACTTTCCTTTGTGTTTTGTTTTCTTGTTGTAAAGACCTGCAATGGAAAAAACAACAACTTCTGAAGCCTTTCTAGTTTCGTGTTCATTGAAATGTACTGTACTGGAATAATCTTTCACAGGGAGAAAATGAGAAAATTAATAAGGTATACAAAGTACTAAACACAACAGTGTACATCGGTGTGTTGCTGCTGTGAAAGAGTCATTCAAACATGCATGTGTGTCATTTTGTTGCAACAACGGCATTTTGAAAAAGTATTGTTAGGTTTTGATTGCAGTTTCATTTTGACACAGAAGTGAGATGTTTACCTCTTACCTGTTGTGTCTTATTTGGCTTGTGTGTAGGGTTTTCGCCAACAACTGTAATGTGGTTTTTAATTTGACCTTTTGAAGACTCATTTATAGTGGAAAATTAGAGCATACAACAAAGAGCTATTTAAAGCTATATAAAGCTATTTAGAGATATATAAAGCGAGCTATACATATAATATTGCCAATAATACACTCAAATGGACTGTCCTAGGAATTATATAATTTATCTGCAAAAATAACGATGCAAGATAAAGATTATATGCAAAATATTGAGAATTTTGTCATTGCTGAAATAATGTACACGCTATTTTGGGTTAAACGTTTGGATAAGAAATGTAACATTGTATTCTCTATACTGGTGTGTGTTGCCTGCTGATAGTTTCACTTCCAACATGAATGTTCCTTGTCACAAATATTCTTGGAATATCATTGATATTGTAGACGCATTATCATTACAGTATGTGGTTCATTTATCGCCTGCTGCATTTCGTTTCCTACACTGGGGGAGGCTGCAGTTTCACATCTTATAGCTTCCCCCAACTCAGTTCAATTACTACAGTATTGAATATATGTGTTTTAATTGCCTGGAAAGGAGGGATAATGAGGGTGCCTTAAAACATATGACAAGCGCTTTTATAATTGAAGACATCTTGTTATGGTCAATATGAGCTAATTACAGTATGTAGGAAGTAGCTATCTGTTGTTTCATTTCACATTCAAAGTAAAAGATAGCATAAGCAATATAATACTGTTAATCTGTTTAATGTGATGGGAGGTTTGCAGTGAATGAGTGATTTGCTGTATGATTCGACCGTCTCTGTTTTTTTTTACACACACACCACTCAATTAACATAATTTACCTTCATAGTTAATAATAATAATAATACATTTTATTTATAAATGCACTTTACTTTGACTAAACAAACTCAAAGTGCTACAGGACATGACAGTTACCTGTTTGGTTCTGTACCGTTACATCTCACAGCTTAGTTGTCTGTCGCTACATCGTAATACTGGTACACATACTATTCTAGATCTGTTTTTTGTTAAGTGCCACGTCGTACATTTGCAATCTGTGCATTCCCTGGTTAACTAACCGTGTCAAGAACAGACAAGATTAAGATTTATTTTCCCATTACGCTACAGAGAATTCCAGTGAGTCATAATGTAATTTTGTGCATGCTCACTCCCCGCCCTGTGGGATGCTGGGTAGGTAGGGGGGCCAGCCTGCAACGCTGTGTAATTATCTGCTATGTGACATCATCAGTGATGCAATGAAAGGAAACCACATTTTGTGGTCGCTGATTGGTTCTGCACTGTCGTGTTGTTGTGTTTCTAATGATATTTATTCAAGTATTTCATAATGGGTGCGTACCTGCGTTTCTTACTGGTGCCTCAAAAGGACAAAAAGATGCTAATTAAGATGCTTAATTGTTCCCGGACTTAGGGAATTTACACCCCTGTAGTCTCATAGGTTTGTGGTTGAAAGGAGGGGTTTGGGAAATTGATCTGTTTATATAATAACATTGGGGGGAAAAGTCAGGACATACTGCTTTGAGTATGCACAGGTATGTTCTGTACAGTTAGTCATTATTTGAGCTTTCTAGTTTGGATTTTGCTGTTATCTTTGAGTTAAGTACATGTGTGATCAATATTACTACAAAAGTCCCGAGTCTTGCCTCCTACTGCCTTACTAGGGCCTTCAGCCGGGCGATCCTACAGGGAGCGATATTAAATGTTTAAACAGGAAATGTTTCCTACTAAGGAGTGTTTCTGATGTGAGTCCTTGAAGATATGTTGGCCTCATGATGCGTAAAAAGTGAGAAAGAAAGAGCGTTAATTAAATTTGAGGTTTTGCATTTGCATTGCACAATGGCTTTGACGAGCCTGTGCTTTATTCATAAAATATTAAAAATGGTACTGAATTATTTTTTTCTGAATAACATAATTTAAATTTCACAAAAAAATAAGCCTGAAAAACAAAACAAAACTGCTGTAACTGTTATAATTCACCGCATCCAGCGTAGGTGAAATATTGACAGAATAAAAACAAAATGTACGATTTCTGTGTAAATGAGGTCCCTGATGCATTCAATGTGGCCAGACTAACGTGTTGACTGCTTTCAATTGTATTATTGGCGCTAGAATGGTTGTAGGAAAAGGTTCAGTAGTCATCAAATAGGATACATTTATTCCAATATGAACCCTTTTATTTTCATTGAATGATAACGGCTGTATTTGTCTGAGATGAAAAGACACGGGACACAGTGCAGCATGGCTGACTTACTCTTGTTCAAAGTCAGATCCGTATCACATTTGAATCGCACCAGATCTGATTTCAAAATGAAACCAGTAAGAGATCCATTGTACAAAAGATCCAGAAGAAATGATCGTGCTATTTGAATCAACACGTTGCGTATCTGCGGGAGGACGTGGGCGTTGTCTCCGAGACAAGGACAGGAAGCCGCTTAAGCAACTCAACTGTGTTACTGTCATCGTGGACATTAACAGCAGCCTGTATAAAATCATAGCCACCAATCATGCTCTATTCCTGGCTTTACGTAGGAGAGAATGTCACATCAAACTGAATGTTGCCATTTTGCAATTTAATGTTTCTCTGCTCAGATCAACACATAATACCTCATAGAAGACAATTGAAGACTTTTTTCCAATTTGTTAGGGTCAGCTTTAATAACATTTCAAGGGTGACAACATATCTGCTATTGCCAACCACTGTCTCCAATAAAGGTATGATCAGGAAAAAAAAAACCAAAGTCTATTGAAGGTTTTCTCAAAGAGAAACGGGCAACTAGTGGAGGAGGTAACAAGCTTTAAAATCCACCCACCTGAGCAACGTGACTATTAAATGTGCACTTTCCATGATGAAACTCAAACAACCAAGGAGAGTGAATTCACTGATTAAAACCACTGAATAAACACTGCTACAAGCATTATGGGTGTAGCCGATCTATACGCTGATCGCCTAGCGGCCAATTCCGCTTTGTTCACGTTCTATGGGATGCGAGCAATACACTGTGCAAAGCATGCTGGGATTGCTCGCGGTGCGGAAGCCAGCACGCGGCGCGGGGGAAAACGTTGAGCTCTAGTCAACTTTATGCAAATGAGACCAACACCAATAAACAAACAGGACGTGGGCGTGACCATAACGTTGACCCTTCTGCTTCAGCACCACCTGTTAGTTAGTTTAGCCTATGATGTGTAGGATAACAGGCCTACACATCCGCATTTTGAAACTCCCGGGTTTTATCGTCATACACTACTGCAGGGGTGGACAACCATGTGCCATGGAGCCAAGAGGCTGCAGGTTTTCATTCCAACCAAAACACTACACCAGGTGATTTCACTAATTGGCGCACCTTTGACAAGAGAGGAGGGGGCTAATTAGTGAAATCACCTGGTGTAGTCTTCGGTTGG
>OMKK01029760.1:0-17521 GCA_900302305.1 Polymixia japonica | reverse complement strand
AGAGAGAGAGAGAGAGAGAGACAGAGAGAGAGACAGAGAGAGCGAGACAGAGAGAGAGACAGAGAGAGAGAGACAGAGAGAGAGACAGAGAGAGAGAGAGAGAGAGAGAGAGAGAGAGAGAGAGAGAGAGAGAGAGAGAGAGAGAGAGAGAGAGAGAGAGAGAGAGAGAGAGACAGAGAGAGAGACAGAGAGAGCGAGAGAGTACGTGCGTGTGGACATGTATATAACTGAGGCAACACCAGGACTACCTGCAGAAATGAAATTGATTGAAATCATATTCCAACTGAATGACTAATGCTTAAGTATCAATATAGAAATCAGTGGTTGGGAAAACATTACATTTTCTAGTAAACTGTGTGTCACAGTGACCTTTGGCCCCGTGTGGCCTGGCCAACACAGTCACGTGTTTTGATCGGATATCATCTGACTGACCGGCTGATAGGCTGACCAGATGTTGACTCAGGCACAGTGAAAGAAAAATAGTGAAACCTCATTTCTGCTTTGACTGAAACTCAGCAACAGTCGACACTAATGCACACTGTAGGCCTGACAGCATATCCACATGCACAACAAGCAACAGAAACAATACTAACTCTCTAATTCACTTGATTGCAGGTGAAGGCAAATTAGCTTTGGAGTGTGATTACTTAAATCTTCAAGGTGCTACAAGTAATATGTTAAAATCAAATAAAAAGTGCAAATACCACATTGTATCGTAAGATATAGTATAATGGTGATCTTCCCTCTCTCTGTTTTGATTGTGCCTCAGTGATGCTGTTTCTGTCTACTCTCTGGCCTTTGTTTTGCTTTGACGGCCCGTCAAACAGATCCTCCCCTCAGCCTGCACAAGCAGGAACACCGTGTATCTTGTTTTGGTTTGTTAGTGTAGTTCACCTCACTAACGCTATAGTACCAATCTCACAGATAGCACCTTTAATATAATTACAACCCCTAATTATAATGGGTGTGCACACTCCACTGCAATCAAGGTGTGTAAGTTTTACATTTTTAATACATCATGAGAAATTAATAACCCGGTTACTAAATCCAAATGATTATAACTTTCATTTGTCAACGAAAAGGTTTTTTTTACACATACACACAGATGGTGCTGTAGGCGTTTCGTGTGACCGCTGTGTGTTACATGACATTAACACCAATAGTCTGCTGCTTTTGGACCTTGCCAAATGTTTACCAGTATTAAATGTTAGCCCACTTAAATGTTAGAGTGCTCAAACTTATATTCTTGTGGAAGAATATAAATGCAATGTCTAACTCTATGTCGGCTGGCTAGTCATCATGAATCACGAACAGAAACTAGTTGTGATTGCCGCGGTGTATTTAGTGTTGAAATGCTGGAGGAGCCATCGGTCTACGTCGGCGCGTAGCGTCTTTCAAACATGTGAGCAAGACGGGGAGTTCCGCCAAGTTGTGCAAGAACGACGGCTGTATGATGGGGTATCGTTTCAGCAGTATTTCAGGCTGGGCGATATGGCGATGTTCAATACTAGACAATATTTTTACATTTTGTCTTTCTAAACAGCCATTGACCCCAATGGTTGCCTGATTGCCCGGGGCAATTTGCTTTCTGGTTGCCCGACCGGGAAAGTGGTTTTTGCTGGAGTTTTTATTTTTTAATTTTGTCAAAGTGTGACCTCGAAGTCACTCGGAGATTGGTAGCCACTGCTGAGGTCAGTGATTCCAGGTCAGGGATTCTGGAAATAATTTGTATAATGTTGAGATCAGCTCAACTTTTCTCCGCTCATTCTCTCCATTCTCGCTCCTCCAAACAGTTAATAAGTAGGAGTCCACCTCTGTGGTGGAGAAAATTGGCTATAGTATGACCACAGCAAATTTGTCACAGACTAAGCATGGGACACTCATGCTATTCACATGCTTGTCAGAAGGATCTCATCGGAAATTTTGTAAATGGCCTTGCTTCCATCAATTGACACGCTTATTGTCTCGGTGCCTTGCTGTTTCTACCATGGATTTACGGGCTAAATTGGCCTAGTTTCTCTGGTACAGTGATGATCCATATTCTTATGTCAGTTAGCCTTAACATCCTTAGCTTTGTGTGTACAGTATGATCTGTTTTTACAATGTGAATGTATGTAGTGTAAACACCAGAAATTTGTTTCCAGTGTGCTCTGAATTTTCTCCACAACTGGTTACTTTTAACTCATTTAACTGGAACACACATGACTCTGCCCAATTAGATGGTAATGGAGGTGACATTGATTGGATTCAGAATAGTATCTAATTAGAACAATGACCAGTAGGATGATTTAGAACATCTCTAGGTTAGCATGAGTGTAGGTATTTTATATGTGTGTGTATGTGTGTGTACATCCTCACCTGCAGGCAGGGCACCCCCCCACGACTACCACAGAGGGTTGGATTATGGTGTAAGTTCCGCTGTAGGGCTGCTGGGATACAGCAGGGGCCATTTGTGCTGAAGGGTACGCTGTATTTGAAAGAGGGAGACAGTACACGTCACAATACGATAGGTAGGTATGGAGTCTATCATTTCTTGAACTCCCCTCTGCTTGGAGTTATCCATTCAGTTACACATATTTACACCAAGAACCTGCAGTTGTCACTGGTGGTGTAGTCAGGAGGTCAGCAGTACACTCACACAGAACTCACCTGACACAGCTGTTGAGCAATCTTAGGACTGACAGTATTATTTTAAAACAGTCCCGTTTCATCATAGGGAAATTCTGCATTATGGTATAGTGCAAAACAGTTTAATATATTTCAGCAAACTAGGATAAAATGAACAGAGATTTAGTTTGAAGATTCCATTCGATGCATGTCAGTGTTTGCCATTTCAAAGCCAAGGTATTAAAAACTAGTTACCTATTTAGCCTATATGGTAGTGTGTCATATATATGCTATGTGTCATATGTTTGTTGATTATTTTGCCATATATAAGGCATTTTACAATGAATTAATACAGTACATCAAATAGACAAAGCTTCTGAGAGAAAATGCCTTAAAAAGTGCTCCCATGTGTTCAGTACAGTATGAGCCGCAGGCTAAATAGCTTAGGAATGATTAACAAGCAACCACTGTCCCATCAATAACAACTTGGTAAATACAGCTCTGGCCTTTCAAATGGGACACCTGATAATGAAGCCGTTGTTAGAGGAAGTCAAAACAATACAGTTTACAGGAACAATGTGGTATGAGAAGTTATGTGTGAGTGAGCGAGAGGGGGAGTTTTGGTTTATTTCTGTAACACTTTTGGTCACCATCTATGATATTGTATGATCCACTGATATTTCGTACCACACTTAAAGCACAAGAAAACTTTACCAACTCGTTCTCTCTCTCTCGCATAGGCACATCGTAGTGCAAGGACGCCTCTTGAAACTAAATACAGTGTTGTTAAGTAATTCTACACTATCCTTTTCAATAACAGTCTCGTTTCCTTTACAGGGGATAGAGGATGTGGTCGAACAGTGAGCGGGGAAGTAATAGGGCCTAGAACCTAACTGCATACTTCAAGACAGTACAGACCGCGATAGATACAATGTATCATTGTTTCAACTGTGAAGCAACACTCGGCGGCTTATTTCAACCGAGACGGAGACACGCCGCGGACTCCAAAATGTCAGCTATAGTTCAAGGACCCTAAAATAAATCTCCGTTACAAACGGTTCCGACATTTGGAGCAACACAGGCGCGTAGCGACGTCACGCCGAGGGGGCCGAGCTATGCGCCACCGGTTAGGTCATCGTCTCGTCTGGGTTACTCGCCTTGGCCGTCTGGGTATTGATACGGCGGCGGCGCCGCTTGGAAGGCGGGGGTCGCCGCCGCCGCCGGCTGGGGGATGGCCCCGTAGTTGTGTTGCTGCGGGCCGTAGTCATACGTCCCCGGGACGGCGTTGTAGGCGGGGGGTCTGTCCTGTAGAAGGGGCTTGCTGTCCACCATCGCTCCGACGTGTTGCTGTCCTCAAGTTGACTCCTTCTCTGGACCTTAACTTAAATCCCACTAACGAAAAAACGAAAAAAAAAAGTTTTCCGACTACTTCGTTTGCGTCGCCTGAAGAGCGGCGCGACTTTCGTCGACGAGCGAGAGCGTCAAAAACAAAGAAAACACGCTGCGAAAAAAGGAAACTCCGTCCCTCTCCATGCGCCAACTTTATCCCCGATACACCTCAAATACTCGCCAGATTTACGGTTTACAGGAAGGAATGTTCTGAAGCTATTGCGTAATATCTAATTCAACTCCATTTACCCCCGTGCAGTTGGTCCTTTTTTTTACCAAAACGACCCTTTCCTTCATCACAGCCACTGACAACTCAGTCGAAACTCAGAAAACGGTTTTCCTTTCTGCCTGGATTGTCACAAGAGAAGAATCATGTGATAAGATGTAACGCCTCTGCGCAGAGAATGGATTCTTAAAGTGGCAGTCAATCGAAATAAAGGCTAGAGCACTGCAGAGTTTTATGCCAATCCCTGAATTCAATATAGGTTATATATTGGATATTACTACATACACTATTTAAATAACCAAACTAAATAATAGGGAAATTCCACCTCGTGGGTCAGTGTGTACATGTGTGTGTTGGTCTGTTAATGTGTTGTACGTGTGTGTGTGGGGCAATCTAACGCATGCTTATGATAAATGTCCTCCCTTTTCCTTACAATTCATCAAGAGGCGTGGGTCTATCAGGAGTCTTACGAAATGTACAGAGCAACGTATCTTGTTATATCTGCATTACATCGCATCACATATAGGGGCCTACATTTCACTAAACATAAGCTGTTTTTGTTTCATCGTGGTTTATGGTAGCCCAATATTCTAAAGTCTAACAGGTAAAACCAACCTTAAGCCTAAATAATTCACTTGGTGTGGAATAAATTATTGAAATATGCGCGTCAATCAGCTGCGGCTGTCGGAAAAATATACAAGCCTCTGGTAGACCAATCAGAGGAGGTGTTTAAGGACACCTGCCGTTGTTCGACCAATCCGAATAATAGTCCCTCCATTTCCTGTTGTGGATTTGGAGTTATACAGATCATTCGTCTGCTCCAGAATGTGAATTAAATACCTCCGGGATGTTTATAGCCTAAAATAAGTTCGCGTTTCCAAACTCACCAAAACGTGCATGAAAGAGCCAAGCGCGTAAGTAGGCCATTCGTATTTGAACTTCTCTATGCGCAACTGTTGGATAGCCTGTCTCGGAGATATAAACAGCTTATAGCCGACATTGCTGTACAAGAATCCCTTTACCTTCGCTACCTGTCATTACGCCGCACATATGCACAGCCTGTTATACATCTCGTTTGTTGACAGGCATCTTGGATCTCTTCAAGCAGAGGCCATGGAGATGTCAGGTACCTGATATCATGACGCGTCTGTTGATATTCCCTTGACGACCGCGGATCGGATATCAATATATTCAGGTACTTTATGTTTGTTCAACAGCCCACAATATTTTTGATCCATTCTTTTGCGAATAATATTGCACGTGTGAGTAAAACCCCACTACGAGCTGTAAGAAACCAACAATCAATTGGAGAATCTTGTAGTTTAAGGAATGGGTAGTTAACTGCAGGTAAAATGTAGTTAATACATTTAAGAATAAACTCCAAATTATCGTGTTGCACCAATGATTTGGTATTTAACTCTATAAGGGAACCATGTCAACAAACAGCAACGTTTGAACTGACAGCAATGGCCGAGGACTAGTGAAAGCCAGGATATATAGCGGATTAGGATCACTTCATGCCCTCTCTCTCTCTCTCCCTCTTGTCTGTCTCTCTCTATCTGTCCAGGGCCCATCATGCCCATCACGCTGCTATGGGCGGTGGATGTGTACGGGAGAGTGTACAGCCTATCCACCGCCAGTGGGCGCTGGGAGCGCGCTGCCGACAGGCTGCTAGAACTGAAGCGCGTCACCGCGGGGAAAGGGCGCAGCTGGGGCATCGGCTGTGACCATCATGTTTACCTTAACCTGTTGCCCAGCGAGACCCCCATCCGCTTCCGGGAGGAGACCTATGAAAACCAGGAAAGCTTATTCCTCATGCTTATATCAATCCATTTTTTTTTTTTACTAAAAAAAAAAAGTTTTGCATGTGTGTGTGAGAGAGAGAGAGAGTGTGTGTTTTTGTTTTTTTCAAAACGTGTTTCTAGTATGTAATTTGGGCGGAACTTGTTTTTTAGTATGTGATCTGGTTGTTAGGTCAAAGTTAAAGTGTCAATCTCGAAGATCTCCCGTTTCGGTGTCTTTGGCAGCACCTATGGCGAAATTGCAGGTGTGTAATTGGACCTCACTTCAAAGGGAAAACGTGTCACTAAAGCTAATTTGAATGCATGGCTGGAAAGTCACCACAGACACAAGGTTCTTAATACTCATAATACTGCAAATACAAGGGCTTTCATCAGTGGGCCATAGGCTCAATCATCATAGATAGTGACTTAACAGACATTTATTTATATGAAAATCTTCGGAGATCTTCGAGATTACCACTTTAAGTAGAGAGCCGTGTATGAGATTAATGCTTAAGCTCTGTTTCTCTGTCCGTGGGTGTCTTTTTAGAGGTGGAACCCAGTGGACGGCTTCACTGAAGTGCTGCTGCCCACCGATCGCTGGCCTTGGAGCGACGTGACGGGGATGACTTCCCAGCCCCTGCACAGCTTCCAGCTGCCCGCTCTCAGCTGGGAGTGGGAGGGGGACTGGTATGTGGACCAGAGCTGTGGGGGAGAACCCAGCCAGACAGGGGTGAGAACCGACACACAGAACACACACACACACACACGCACACACACATATACAAGCGAGCGTGTAAATGCTTGTGCTTTCTTGTGGCTCGCGGTCCTGTCGCTACATCCACTCAAACAGCCGCGCGTCAGGGAGGTGTTTCTGTCTCTCTCCAGGGCTGGGAGTACGCTGTTGATTTCCCAGCCAACTTCTCCCCCGACAAGAAGTGGAACTCCTGTGTCCGTCGAAGGCGCTGGGTCCGCTACAGGCGGTACACGGCACAAGGCACCTGGGCCAAGGTTTGGACAATCTTTAAGTTATATCAGACAATAATCCTTGAAAACAGTCGCGTCCTACTGTGATGATCTCGGATGATTCCAGTATTTAATGTAGAGCCTGCTGGAAATGTTGTAGGCTTAAAGCTACGTGAATATTTCTGATGGGAGATGTCCAGTTAATAATCCAAATGAAATACTCTCACCCACCAACCATTTCTCTAACATCCAAGCCACGTTTCTGCGTGTTCGCTCATGCTAGTTTAATAACACAAGACTGTTCTACCTTCCTGCTAGTTACAGACCTTGAATGTGACCAGTATGTTCAAGTTCACTGTTCCTTCTCGTCGGTGGTGACTCATCTTGCCTGTGGATTCCCTCAGATCCCCTTGGACCAGCCCAAGAGACCCCCCCTGCCCCTCTGTGACATCAGCTGTGGCGGCTGGGAGATGAGCGACCAGTCCGGGAGGTACCCCTACCTCTGGGCGGTGTCCCAGCAAGGGCAGGTCAGTCGAGGATACGCGGACTACGCTCGGCCCTTTCTCGAAAGGGGCATTGAGACATCCGCAACCTCTGCTGCCTCTACACACTGTTGTTCACCACTTCACTCAAACGCTCAGTGTCGTAAGGAGTGATTCCTTCATTAATACATTAATAGCTAAAGTATTATGGGCATGGTTGTTTTGATATGTTAATCCCACAGCTGCAATATTCTTTAGAGTGCATGCTCTTTACTTGATTAATCATAGTAGTAATAGATC
The DNA here is from genome assembly GCA_900302305.1 of Polymixia japonica. NCBI lineage: Eukaryota > Metazoa > Chordata > Actinopteri > Polymixiiformes > Polymixiidae > Polymixia > Polymixia japonica. The sequence goes on along the minus strand of OMKK01029760.1, from coordinate 9,770 downwards.
ACAGTCATTTTTCATGAGATTAAACGCTGACAGTTTGGATTACAATAACATCACGACAGGCCGCTGTCCTGTCAGTAGCATCCTTATGAAACACAGTTCATTTCTCATCTTTGGCCACTTGGGAGCAGTGTGGCTCCATATATTTTACCAAGCCAAACTTGAAGAGCCCCCCTGATGCTGTCAGTGTCCCTCTACATCTGTCCAGTTGTACACCCACATCAGGAACCCCTTTGCATACCATCCTCTATAGAGCTTAAACACCCCATATCTATATATCACTGTAAATAATTTAGAGCACAGAGGCATCGACCTTCATATGTGTATATTATGTACTTGTTATCCTGAAGCATGGGAGCATGGTATACGTTATTCCACCAAGCCCCAGACTAACTCGTGACTACATCTGTGGCCCTGCAGGTGTGGTTCAGGGAGGGCATCCACCCCCGGGTCCCAGAGGGCTCCAGCTGGGAGGAGGTGGAAGTGCCCAAGGAGGCGGCCCAGATCTCGGCCGGCCCCGGGGACCTGCTCTGGGCCATGCTGTGGGACGGGAACCTGCTGGTTCGCACCGGCCTCAGCCTGGACTGTCCTACAGGTTAACACAGCACTAACACCCAAAACCGTAGCACATAAGGCTATCTTTATTTGAACGTACAACTGTAGGATTATTAATATGCATCATGTTTGAGCCTGTTGATGTATTTAGATATTCAGACAGTCAAGACAATGGATTTTAGCCAGAATAAAAACAAGACAGGATCCAGGCTGAGTAAATTTAGCATAATCCTAGCGGCGTGTCTCATTATAGAATACTACACTTGTCATGTGAGGATCCAACGAAAGTAGGCCAGCGACCTTTTATTAGGTGCTGAGCCTTACCTCACATTTAGTGGATGGAGCTTGTTTATATCAGGTTGTATAGTAAAGGTTTTTCTATACTAAAAGCCTATAGCCTTGTGTTCTCTCCTGTCAGGTACCTCGTGGGTGGAGGTGGATTCCCCGGGAAAGGAGGTAGAAGCCCTTCACGTGTCCGTGGGCGTCAGTGTGGTCTGGGTGGTCACTAAGGACTACAAGGTCACTCAATACTCCCAACATTCAATATACTCTGTCAAGAGTGGCGGTTTAATGCAGCTAACCTGTGTCCTGTGTGTGTGTGTGTGTGTGTCCAGGTGTGGTTCAGACGTGGTGTGAACTCCCACAACCCGTGTGGCTCAGGCTGGATCAGCATCGGAGGAGAGATGATGATGGTGGACGTAGGACTGAACGACCAGGTAAAAGAATTTCAATCAATTAATCAATTCATTTCAGTTTCATCACCACACTTCATTGTCGGCGGCCCGGACCCAGCCACCCTGCTTACTCTGTTCTCCTTCAACTATAGAGAGAACATCTATGTAGAACCAGTGTGGCTGTGGCAGGCCTGTAATAACCCCGTCCAATCATTTCACTCGGCCCGCATAAAATGATTGGATGGCCTACCTGCCCGTCAACGATGCGCGCGTTCATATGTTTTGGGGGGAGTGGCTTTCGAGGGAGGATTACTCTTAGCTTACTCTTGCTAGTTTCTCCAAAGTTGCCTACCCAAGCTTTAATGAAACATGAGATCAACAGGTATCACCACAAAACAGAGAAGTGGAGTATATTGGAAACAAATCAATCTATTTAGGTATGCTCACTTTTTTGACAATAAAATGTATTTTGGGATGAAAATTTTATTTATTGCTATACATATTTACGTATTTTTCTTCCTTTTAAACCTTACTTTAGCCGTTCCCCACCCGTCTCCTCTCAGCCTCTCAACCCTTGTACAGATTCACACTAAGGCCGGACCGGACCGGGGCTGGGGTGAAAGGACTTTGCTTTTGTATCCCACTGGTGAATGTCACAGAGTGGACTAGTGGACTAGCCCTGCCCCCACCCTCCGTGTCTCACCTCTCAGTCTCCTTCTCTAACCCTCAGACTCAAGCCCAGCCCCTTAGCTGCCAGTCATTCCTGCCAGTGCCTGAGAACGTACGCTCCGGGCCCAGCCTTATATATCTCCAGGACTATATTCCTACTGGCTTGACAGATGGGAGACTCCCTAATTAGAGCTGGGCAAGCCATCGTCATGGTATCCCATATTTCATATTTCAGGCCAACAGTTATAGATATGGCCTTTGTGAGGCGGTGGGTGTTGGTGTTACACTATATGACCTTATAAAGTAGCAGCGGATAGCTGGTGTCCCGCTAGGGCCTCTCATAGAGCCTAGGAGATTGAATTAAAGTTTTATTTAATTTAATTTGAATGCTATTGAGGACTATGCACATATTGTTTCCTAAAGGGCTTTTAAGGTGTTATTGAATTTCATGCTTGTAATCCTTTTGTGAGAATTTATTTAATGGCTCAATAAAATGAATATACGACTACAGGGTGTGTGTGTGTGTGTGTGTGTGTGTGGAAATTACATTTCACACTCTCACCCACTTGTTTGTGGTAATCTCACCACCCACTTCCTCAGTTCCACAAGGTGCATTCTCTCTCTCTCTCTCTCTCTCTCTCTCTCTCTCTCTCACTCACACTCCCTCTCTCTCTCTCTCTCTCTCTCTCTCTCTCTCTCTCTCTCTCTCTCTCTCTCACATACACACACACACACACATTCTGATTTCTGCCTGTTTGTGTATCTTGCCTGTCTTAGTTCTCTTGTCTGTCGTTCCTCATTACTACCTCATTCCATGCCTGTGCCAGGTGTGGGCTGTTGGCGAGGACCGAGGGCTGTATTTCAGGATGGGCGTCACGCCAGCAGAACCAAGTGGGAGCGGATGGATCCCTATCACCGCCCAATGGGGCACTACCAAGGAGTTGGCTCCACCCAGGTCTGTTATTATAATGATAATAATTAAGTTGAACCTTTTAATTGGCGTGGAATCTATTCAGTGATTATACAAAATTGGATCACCTGCTTTTTTTTCCCCCCATAAAGTGGACTTACAAGAGTCCAGGTGAAAGCTTAATTCCCTAATTGTTTTCACCAGGAAAGGAAACATAGGTTGTGCAAAAGTTAATGCATTTCAATATTAGAAAGGCGCTCCTACTGTTTTTGCGCACCGTGTACGTTTGTCTACGATTTATTACAGTCTGTGTATGTCTGTGTCTGTTTTCTAGAGATGACTGTGAGTTTGGTGGTCATCTGACAGAGGCATCCCAAGGCTCAGTTCTGAGCTGCACTGACTCAGACTCAGATTTAGGCCCTGCTGACCCACCTGCCAACACAAGCACCCCAGCGCTAGAGGCAGTGGACCCCTCTACAGCTGAAACCCCTATACCTCCCCTCACAGCAGAGGGCACGTCTTTACCCCCCCAAGGAGACACCCCCAAACCCTTCATCCCCACCAGTGACAGCTTCATCACCAGCCTGGTCTCAGACCGGGAGAAAACCTCCACGCCCCAACCGCCGGCCCCAGAGACTCCCCAGGAGGAACGCAGAGACCCCTCCCCGGCCCCGATACTTCCTGCCCCGAAGGCAGCAGGTCCGGAGGTCCCCTGGAGCAACGTGGACCTGGAAGGGGTGGAGGCAGCCAGGAGCGCTCAGGCCGAGGGGCCTTCGTTGTGCGAGGGGGCCGCGGCCACCTACCCCCTGGGTCTGGAGCCCCCTCAGGGGGTCGGGGAGGAGGACAGCCCGGTGTGGGCCTGGATCTCCGGAGGAAGCTGTGATGTGGACGCAAATTCGCAGATCAGCTGGCTCAGCCCCACAGGTAGTATAGGGATTACTAGACTGCGATGATTTTAAGTTTCACATACTCGCGCAAAAGGTAAAACAAAACAAAACACCTAACAACTAACCCAAAACACACAAAAGGGGGCCACCACTTACCGCACATGCCATGTCTGTTAAATACAACAGAGTATGATTTTCACACAAAGCGAAACACCATCTGCTATTGCAGTATCTGTTATACATGGGTCTGAGTTGAATGTTTACAACTGTGCACCGTGTGTCTGTGTGGTGTTCTTGTGTTGTCCGTATAGAGATATACCTGTTATCTCTGTGGTTGGCTGTCTGTCTGCCTGTCTGTCTGACTGGTATGTATGTCCATCAGGTCCTCTGACCAGCTCCCTGTCGCTGACTCCTGTCCAATCGGCAGCCTGGAGCGAGCAGCAGCAGGAGGAGCCCCGAGAGGAGATCGTCAAGAAACCGCTGGAGAGGAGCAACGTAAGCCCCGACTCCTTACATGCTCTCTATACATTTTGACTCCTCTGTGACTCTTTGACAAAGACTCTCTTTGTGTCTTCGCGACGCCGTGACACGTGCCCGACTTTCCCCGTCTACGACACTCCGAGTCTCCGTTTTTTTCCGATTTACTGTTCGACTTCTCCCGTCTGTATTCTGTCGAATTAATCTCCGCTGCGCCCCCGCATGTTGTCTCCCCCCTCACACCCCCGTCGTCCCTCTCATGTGACCCTCCTGCAGTCGGTGTGGGTGCGTAAGGGTGCCCTGCGCTGGTGGAGAGACTGGAAGCCTCAGCGCTGGGTGGACGTGGGTGTAGCTCTGGAGCAGTCCACCATGGCCGGAGGCAGGAAAGACAGCATCTTCTTCATCTACTACACCCAGTATGACGAGAAGAAGGTAATTGTGCTGCTGTGCTTCAATTCTAATCAGGGGTCCATGTGTCCATTTCTGATGACTGCTTAGTATAATGATCATGGGAGAATGACAGCAGTCCAACCGCACTCGGTCATGAATGCAATCGCACGTCAGTTTGGCTTTGCAACAGTTGATAAATACCACTAGCAAACACTAGAGGCCACTATAAACTACAAATATTAGCTTTAGTGGTTGAAGTTGGGGTTGGAGGTTTGGTAGGTGATTCTCAGACAGCACTGAAGGGCAGCATTAGCTTCTGAATTTTACTGAGTAGACAGGCGACATGTATTATAGTGTATTAGTCTTTATTGTGCTGGGGTGGATGGGTAGCCCTGGGATGAAAGAGGCTGTCCTGCAGCAGAAAGGTCAAAGTGTCAAACCGTCTGTGAGAAAGATTCGGAACCCTGACCTGTCAACTGATTGCAGATACTTATAACAGTGTTCCAACAGCGTCAGCTAAACACCTACGTCGTCTAAGATTGTCTACTCACCACTGTCGTCGGTGTCTTTGTCTTTCCTCTCCCTTCCTCTCTCCCTCCTCTCCCTCCCTCTCTCCCAGTACCTCCACGTGTTTATAAATGAGGTGACGGCGCTGGTTCCGGTGCTCAGGGACTGCCACTATGCCTTTGCTGTGTATACAGCCCAGAGAACCAGGCAGAGGTGGCCTCTGATCCTGGCAGCACAGACCGAGATTGACATGAAGGAATGGGTAACATCCGCACTGTAACACAGTACAACATACAATAGAAAGATAGTACAAAAAAATACACGCAGTTCGTGACCGATAAAGTTAATCCTGTTTTTGAATTTGTACGTTGGCTATAATAAGACAACCAGTCACGTGTGTTTCACTTTATAGTTGCTTTCCCGGGTACAACCCCTTTTAGCCTAGACTATATTAGCGACTGCGTCAACCGATCACCGTTGTTGAGGTTTGTCTTTCCTGCGTATTTAGTTATCCTTGCTGTGTGAGTGTTGCTGTGAGTGTCGAGGGATCAGCGGTCCACCGTCCAGACAGGCCCTGTGGTGCACCACATCTAAAGGAGACATCATGGTCCATGAGCCCTCCTACTCCCTGGAGGCCCCCGCACACACACTGTCCTGTGACCTCATGTGAGACTCATACTTACTGAAGGAGTCTGTCTGCTTCCTGTTGATTCTCTATGTCTGGTGGTCTGTGCCTTGTTTCCCAATGGCTTCTTTGTTGTTGCCGTGGTTTTAGTTATTTCACAAGCCAATAGACAAAGACGCCATTTGGTGCTTAGATGCTTTTGGGGAATCTCTTTCTCCACAGTCTTGTCTTCATTCGTTACAACACAATCTTTTGCATGCCTACAACTGTGGCCTTGGTGCCAGTAATCAAGTAGTCCCATGTACAAGGCTAATATCATCTGAAGTACTCTATCGATAACATGCTAACCTAACGCTTAGCTTAGTGAAAATGTTTTCGTCTTTTGTGTGTTGCTCGTGTTGCTGATGTTCTAACTCTTACATACTCTGTGGTGGCAGTTTATCTTCCTGTGCTAAATGTGCTAATAATATGTAGCTAACGCTAGCTGCTTCCGCTGTGTGGTGCTCCAGGTTTTGGCGGCAGGTCCCAGGCCACCTGCGCTGTGTAGAGTCTAACAGCCTGGGGCTGGTCTGGGGCATCGGGTGGGACGGCACTGCCTGGGTCTACAGCGGGCGCTATGGGCAACAGCCCACCCCGGGTAAACGAGCCCATGTAGACATATACCCATATGTACCCACTGCCTTAAACCCCTTAATCGCCACTGATCCTTGAGCCTATCCCACAGTATATTCCTTATTGTAGATATGTGTGAATCCCATTAGTTAATTTTGAATTTTGATGTGAACAAACCTTTGATGGATCCTTTGAGTGACTTTTTTTTTTACCAATCTTTCAATCCATTTTGTCTTAAGTCATTTTGTTTATCTATTTACCATGCTTTGCATAATATTTCCAGTTAAGAGATTTAATTTGCAGATATGCAAGTGAGAATTAATTAATTAATACACTTGTTTCTTAACAGCTTGCTACTCTGGAGTGTAATTGCTTGAGCACGGTTCAAGACTTTGCCATCTGTTTTACTCATAGAGACTTGTATCCAGATATATATAATACAGACATATAAATGTTAAATGTGTACAATTTTGGCATTTGTTGTGTGTTGTTGTTGTTGTTGTTTCGCAGGAGATGCAGTTCAGGTGCACACACAGACGGATGTCAGGAACATACACGTGTATGAGAACCAGAGATGGAACCCCATGACTGGATACACAGACAAGTAGCAGAACTTAATTTTTTTTTAACACAGAATATTAAAATCAGAGTCCTGTGATGCGTTTTAGTTGCGTGCATTAAAAGGCAGACGGTCAAACATGATTTGATCACGTTTTAGACTTGGTCCACAAATATAAACTCTGTGTCTCGCCGCTCCAGAGGTCTTCCTACAGACCGTCCCATGTGGAGTGACGAGAGCGGTCTGAAGGAGTGTACGAAAGGCAACACACACCCTCCCTCTCCTCAGTGGTCCTGGGTGAGTGGCGACTCCCAGTCAGGAGTATCCCCCTTGATACTCACTTCCTTCCTACGTAGAATGCCTTTTAGTATCTGTTTCTCTGCTGTCAACATCCTGTCTCTTTCAGGTGACGGAGTGGGTTGTGGACTACAATGTCCCCGGAGGGACGGACAAGGAGGGCTGGCAGTATGCTGCAGACTTCCCTGTGTATGTTACAAAGATGATATGACTCAGAATATTTCATCGCATGATAATAATAACAGACAGAGGTCTGACTGTGTCTCTTTCGTATAGGACATTCCACGGTCACAAGACCATCAAAGACTTTGTTAGACGCAGACGATGGACGAGGTACGTACTCACACACCCATTGTTTACGCTATTTACCCCTTTCAAATTATTCAAAATAACACATCTTTGTACAAACAGGAAGTGTAACATCACCCTGAGAGGTCCATGGCAACAGGTCCCGCCCATTCATTTGAGTGACATCTCGGTGATGCCGTGTCTGGCCCAGAGCAGAATGGAGCAGGTCCCTGTCTGGGCCCTCAGCAACAAGGGGGATGTCCTGTGCCGGCTGGGGGTCTGCCCCCAAAACCCTGCGGTAAGGAACTGATGCTGAACATTAAATCTTTTCTGCGAACTGTATATTCATACAATTCATATTATATTTTTAGATTTTCTTTGTCCATCTCATTTTAATTTCTCATGTTCCTTCAGCTTCCACTCAGCTCTGTCTCTCATTTAACTTTGACCACAAGCACGTCGCGTTTAATAAGATCTCCGCCATCGTAGCAAAGCCATAACAACTTACTGACTCCAGCGTGTTTAATCACATAGGGTAGTTCCTGGCTCCACGTGGGGACCGACCAGCCCTTCAAGTCCATCTCCATCGGTGGAGCCAACCAGGTGTGGGCCATCGCCAAGGACGGAGCTGTGTTCTACAGGGGGTCCGTGTCCCCGCAAAACCCTGCAGGTCAGACAACGATACAAAATGCACAAATGACAAGATGTCCTTCATTTAAGGGTCGTTCCCTCAGACCCTGGTGCCTTCAACAAAAAAACAGAACACAACTTTATCCAGCACTCTTGTCCCCCTACAGGAGAATGCTGGTACCACATCCCCTCTCCCCTCAGGCAGACCCTCAGACAGCTGTCTGTGGGGCGGACGTCTGTCTTTGCTGTGGATGAAAACAGTGAGTACTATTAACTGCACATAATTACACAATACACCTGGTTTTTTTTACAGGTATGGAACCAAGGACCACACACACCATGTCCCCACAGAGTCACTAAATTCATTTACCTCTTCGCATGTAAAGATAAGGAATTAGAGTACATCACAATAGATGTTATTTGCTGGTATTTAACATACTGTACTTACCTCTGTCAGTTTCCCTCACTGTGTCTCTCTCTCTTTCTCTGTGCGTAGGTAACCTTTGGTACAGACAAGGCCTGACCCCAAGCTACCCTCAGGGCTCAGCCTGGGAGCTCATCTCCAACAATGTCACCAAAGTCTCCGTGGGACCACTGGACCAGGTTAATATTACTACAACCTAATATTAGTACAGCCTCCACACCGGAGACTTATTAAAGGTCTTATTAAAGGTCAAATCAGGACAAAATAACAACAAATGTTTCAAATCTTCAGCTCCACGTTGAACTCGCACCTTTGCATTGTGTCAACGTTCAGTTCAAACGAGTCGAGCAGAAACGGCTATCCCAGACAAAATAGCCTTTTAACCTCGCTAATCCTTACTCTAGCAAAGTTAGCGCACCAGGCTCTCCTTTCTAGATGTCTTGGGGATGAGTGTAAATTGGCTGCGAGTACAGGTGTTAACACAGTTTTGGGTGTGTTCCAGATAACCCACTTTGCAGTCAGGCAATATGCAGCCACAAATGGTTGAGTGTCACGCTCTCCACAAGGCAGCTCACTGTCAGATTCATATAATATTGAGATTCAGTCAACTTCTGTTAAGCAAGTCAGATTCCTTGCTTGGACTCAAATGTACTACAAATGACCTGGAACATTGAAATATGAATGATAGTATATGAAATGTAGCTGATAATTGGCGCTGTTTTTGCTTTGTTCTGTTGCCTATTCCAGTTGTGGATCATAGCAGATGGGGTTCCAGGCTTCCCTGGTGAAACCCCTGGGTCTGTCTGCCACAGGCTGGGCTTGGGACCGATGCAGCCCAAGGGCCAGTCTTGGGACTACGGGCTAGGGGTGAGCCTCTGATCCACTCTCTATTCACCCCAAATCACATCACATAACAAACACATGATTACTGCGTTTATCCACATTTTATTCTTGGCTCATACATTATTTATTTGTCGAGAATTTCTTCATCATACATGAACACTGTAAAGACAGTTATATTGATTACATCTGTTTTTGGGGCGCTGTGAACCTTTGCACTCTAGATACTGGGTGACAACATCAGCTTAATGCCTAAATGATAAAATAATATAATATTGCTTTAGGTTCTTGTGTGTATTGCTGTTCTGGTTACAGGCGGAACGTGTCGGGCTGCTCTTGGCCTCCAATACAGTCGTTTTAACGCACACCTACATCATGTGTGTTTACGCTTCACAGGGAGGATGGGAGCACATCAGTGTGAGGGGGAAC